>JAMKCH010024547.1:0-20549 GCA_023653785.1 Ophioderma brevispina
CATAGCCTTTCGTTTCTTGAAAATGCCGTTTTGCTTAAAAAAAATGGAGCTCTGAGGGCGCTTTCTCCCATAAATTGCCAGTCCGATTGAAATGGTGATTTTACATTCAAAAAGTTGAAGAGAGTTTTAATTTGAACACTTGCTGAAATTTGCCTTGCGTGGTATTTGCGTTTTAAAACTGTAGGATTTTTAAATGAAAGAACCTTTAAAATACCCTCCATTGAAACACACACACACAATAAAGTTCGTTGACTCCCCCCCCCCGTATATTCATGAGAGTGTTTTCATCGTATGTTAAATTGTGCCACAGGAAAATGGTTAAGGGTGTTTACACAGCTCTAATCTTCAGAAAATAATGAATCAAAATTCATAAGAATGGCCCACCAGTTATAATTTCAACTTTGGATAGATGTGTTACTTTTTGGGACATCACCCTCGCAGTTCCAATTTTAAACTAAAACGTCAATATTGAGAAACGAAAAGTCGTGGTGAGATTAAAGTTGCATTCATGAATCCCTTGCAGGCCAAAACCATGGGTATTGCCAAAAAAATGAAGGTGATTAAAACAAACGCTTTCAAGTATGGTCAAAAATACTGTTTTTATTGGCCATTGGCGGCCATTTTGGATTTTTCTTTGGGGCAACCCTGGTTTTCGCACTTTTTATCTTTTTTTCTTCGAAAATTGGGTAAGCATCATTGAATTCATCTTCTAGCCTGTGATCGAAGGGGTCTGAAACTATGACCCAATATGAACCCTCTATCTCCCACCTCTATCTTAAGTACCTTTTTCCAGCTGTAGAAATTGAAACAAGGAAGAAAACGGCAGTGTTCCAAGATACGATTCTCCATTCAACTTACGTTGTGTAAAGCAGTGTCCCGTTCGGACAGTCATGACTAAAATTTCCAACTTCTGTCCTTATTAGGTTGCTGTCTGGTCTTATCATTTGCGGGTATGTTTATGATACATGTACTTGTTACGTACGTACAAGCTAAAATCTGGATTGTTTTACGATTTTTTTCGATTTGGCCTGATTTATCAAAATTCACTGATCGTGTCTTTAAAAACTGCATTTTTTTTGTCCATAACTTGGAAAGAATCTAATTGGAGCTGAAATTCAAGACAACAATGAGAAACTACAACAGCCTTTCATCTGATCAAATTGATACTACTTTCGCGTAAATCGGGGAGGGTCCTAAAGGGGCTGGGAATGCAACTTTAATACATGCTAATAAAAACTTGGAACGCTACTTCAATAAAAATTCTGTATTTTGAAAATGAAAGCTGAATGCCTCCATCAAGTGTTTGAGTTATTGGCACTAAGAGGGCGTAGATTTCTTTTGTTTTCTACATTTAGCAAATTCAAAAGTTGGTCCTAACCGTGCCCCCAAAGGGTTTTAATAAAGACAAATGTAAGCATTTTAAGTTCAACAGCTTATGAGAAAGAAGAGTCAAAATTGAATTCTTTTGATTGTGCCACATTAACACAAATTTTAATAAACAACTTTTCACTTCTGATAAAAAGTCTGTGATATATAATTCTTATTTTTCCAATCAGCTTTTCAATTTTTCAATTCTGTAATCAGCAAGCGCTTACTGAAATCTTAAACTGCAACGCCATTTACAATTTCACAAACAATTCAGAAGCAGTTATGAGGTCAGATCGTACATTCAACATGATAGAGTAAGACAGTGGTATAGCGTGCTTTCAAAGGTTAGTCACGTTCTTTTAAGCACAACCCTTTTTTTCATTGGGAATCTGTGCTATGTTTTAATATCATGGCAATGCAATTCACATTGAAAAGCATCAGTATGTGGAATGTAGCCTAGGTCTAGAATTTGGGCACCCTGGCCCAGTTCACACTTATCAAAGCTTATCACAGTAATGGCCCCCGGGCAGTTATTTTTGCTATACATATAACTCAAAATGTTGACCAATTTAGTGCTACAACTTATGGTATCATTATCTACATGGATGCCCATTTCCCATTATGTTTTTCTATCGGTACATGTAGTAGTATACATGCAATTCCTAATAATAGGACCTAATACTTATATGCTTTGTAGTACAAAGTAATATATGTAAATTATTACACACCAATAAATTAAACCAAAACCAGGCTCCAAAATAACCTAAGGGCACTAAGGCAATTTGCCTTAGGTGGCCCCTACCATGTGCCTTGGTGCCCTACAAAAGGAAATCGCCGGATAAGGAGTGAATGACGCCTTATAGTTTTCATGATACGTATGACTTTAAAACGTTTTGCATATAAAGCGACATCGCACAGTTACCTTTTGCCCTGGTTTTTCAAAAAATCCCACTTTACATAAATTCCCAAAAAGTCGGTTTTTGTAAATTTATAATACAGGCTTCCATGGACAATTAAAAATTTCCATATTTGGAACGGCTTTCCACCCCAGAACCACAATGCCGCGGCATGATGTGTGCTATATTATTAGCACATATCTTGAGTGGCGTTCTGGTTCTTGGGGTGGAAAGACCGAATTTTGCATTTTTGTGTTTCTGGGGCCGGAACACTAATGGAATTGCCAAAACAACAACAAACTTTTTACATCAAAAACCATACCATATCGCTATATTGTAAGGCATGCTAATCTACCAAGAGCTCTGTTCAGTAGCTTGGATGAGCACATGTTAGATCAGCCCACCATGCACGCCTGGGTACATAAATCATACTAAATACAGGGGATGTATTTGCTCTAACAATGGTGAATGAAAGCTATTGAACTGCGCCATGGGCATGGTAATTTTATTAAGCTCATAGTGTAAGTTTAACTTGCTCATGATATAAATAGGGCGCGGTCCATGGGCCATTGTGTTGTATTCCAAAGTCTGCTGGGTGTGAAGACGTTTATATAATCCAAATCTTAGTAGCATAAGCAAATAGAGTATTTTGGGTATGGTTAATAAAGTGCTGCCTCATGTAGCCTCCTTGTAGCTTATGAAGGACAAAAGGTCTATCAAGAGGCGTCACTTAAAAGCTCTATGACAAGGGCAGCGTAATGCAACTCTTCGGCGTGGGTGTTCTTCAGGTATAAGGGTAATCAGGGTGGGGGGGAGTTCATTGAAATGGAGGCATTCTCTAAGCTTTGCTTTTTGTGGGTCCAGAAGCAATGCCCCCGTTGAGTTTTCTCATGTAGCTTTCTCATTTTTTCTGGGTGGTACGAGGGAAGTGTATTTTGGGGATAAAACCACCTTGCGTACATATAAAGTGGTTGTCAAACACCAATTCAAAATTGATGGTGAATATAGCTATGAGTGATTATAGAGGGCCTCCTTCTCTCCTTTATCCGGCGCGTCCTTTGCTATTCTTTAACAGGTAAGGCCTTGGTGCCCCTTTTAAAATTGGGCAAAAAATTGCCTTGCCCACCCCAATTCTTATTTTGGAGCCTGTGAAAAAATCTTGCAGCAGATCTAGGATTCAAAATGCCAGGTCCCTCCCCTACCCCTAAACACTGCCCCACTTTCGCAAGGACACTCTACCACTCCGCTTCACTTTTCAAAACTGAATAGTTGTAATGCTTGAAAACGAACCAAGGCATGAATAACTGGCATACATATGCAATGCCTGGAATCGGTTAAGTATCAATAGGATAACATTTTAAGGCAGATGTAGTAGATGTAGTAGTATACACCATATTGCTTTATATCAAATATCTAGAGAAACCAAAATGAAATAATATACCTCCACCAAAACCCACCTGTTCATAATACAGAAATATGGAGACATAGAAATTGCATGCCAGGTAATCTAAAGACTTATTGTAATTAATAAAATGGAATGTAATAGATACAGATTGTAAGGGTTTAAAATTGGCACTGGTCAGGGCACAGCTGTTTCGAAAATGAAAAAAGTCTCATAATTATGAACAGAAAGATAAAACAAAAATATTAATGGCAACACCTTTTTACAATCCGATTTGGATGATTTATTCCACTAAACTAAATTCTCTGCAAATTTTAAGACTTTCAATGGGCGGCAAATATGGTTTTTCATAAAAATCTAGTTTACAAATTCTTCTATGGCGAAGGGATTAGAGGGCACTATACATAACACATTATAGTCTTAGAGCTTATGGCAGATTCCAACAATGGATTTTTCTTATTTTACAGGGGTAGCTTTTGCACATCCTTTGTAATGCAGTTTGTACAAAATGTTGTTGCCACTGCTTAAAATTGTTCTAAAAATAAGGGAGACAATTTGGATGAGGTCAAACGCTGTAAGGGGTCAAACAGCTGTAAGGGGGTCAAACAGCTGTACGGGCTTAAAGGTTAATTTCGTGATTCCAGCACCTTCTGGTTTAATCATTGTTCCACTAGATATTCCTTGAGAAAAGCTTTATTTACAAAATTTGAGTGATCTCGATCTGCGGTTTTGTGTTATGAGCAATTCTTGTTCCCACGTCCCATAGGCCAGTGTGGTGTAATTTCTGTCTGTTTATGGACAGAAAATACAAACTTGCAATTCCTTACAGATACGACCGAATTTGCACGTCAGATTATGTACACTGGATTGTATGTTTAACGGTCATTGAAATCAAAAAATCCTCAACTTTTTTTAGGTAAGTACCGGGGCCAGGCTTGGATCCGAAATGTCCCTTTAAGATCCCTCTTTGATCTGATTGCGGAGAAAATTCCTGAAAGGATATTTTGGATCTTATCCTTCCATGATGTTTCAGATCTTCCTATACATGCCCTCAAAGGCTTTCAATTTCTTTAGGTCTTCTTTTTTGAATATTCAAGTATTCTTTTCAGTGGGTTGGGGTTTAGTTTGCAAACACATCAATATCATTGATGTGTTGCCTATCTAATATAAGACAATATTAGAATAGTGCGTCCTCGCACCAGTGTTTACGTGCACGTAAGGGGTACACGTGCATGAAGCTATTACGGGTTGTTGAGTTTTTTTTACTTAGGTGGAATTTTTTGCCTTTTCCTGCCTATTTAGTAAAATACAAAACACTTTCAGGGTGATTAAACGAACCAAAACAAATAAAGAATGAGAATAAAAGAAAGTATGTGTTTGTTTTGGCTATCTAATATCGTGTCAATATGGAATGGGGCAGTCCACTATTTGTATCGTAGTGGATACTGGCTATGCCGGCATCCACACGCAAAATATTATTTATATTTCATATATTCCTATACAAAATTAAAAAGGTCACAATTTTTGTACCAAAGACATTTCAGTTTTTAATCTTTTCAGTTGGGGATATTTTTGATTGAATTTTTTAATTTTTTAGGTTTTTTCTTTTTTTAAATATTTGCACATTTTTGAAATCTCTCGTTGCCATTTTAAAGCTGACTCAGAGATTTTGAAATATAATTTTTTGTGGTTAAAATTAACATAGTCAGCTAGAACTAAAGATAGTTACCTAACCTGCTTTTAAATTCTCAAAGTTAGAGAGAATAGGTTCTTTCGTTTTCATGCAGTACACTTCTTGCGCAGTCTAACAGTGGCCATAGGATACCGTGTATTATGAAAATTCCGTCTGAATTTTATACAAAGTTGTTTTTCTTCGCTTTGAAAGGTGTCCATCACTTTCCTTATTGATAGCATCAGAACGGTATCTTTACACCCATTTCTTCATGGAAGTACCTGTGAAGTAGCTGTTTAGTAGCCATGGGGTACCCACCCGCATGGGTAACCACATCGCCGGCCACAAAAAGTGGGGGTAAAAATCCACCTAGGTACACACACAATAGCCTAACCACTAGTCACACCATGCTGAGTACCTGCATGGGTACTCCCAATGCAAATACTTTTGAGCTCTGTGTGATTTTAGTAATTTATCCATTACTTAACATTTGGTCACAATGTTATATGTTTTACACAACCTGTCTTATATAGGGGTTTTTGGTGAATGTCACTCAAATATAGATGTTCATAAGCTTGAAAGATCAGAAATCGTAAACAACAATAAGAATGTTTGGCGCCTCTATAGTCCAAAGTGCTGCCTATTGGCAGCCGGTAGGGGAGTACCTGTGAAGGTACTCCCGTGGAGTAGCTGCCGGGGTACTCCCTACTGGTGGCTTACATGGTACCTGTTGAGTCCACCAGCATGCAACTAGTAGTACACTATAGGATGGGTACTGCTAATAATCTAGCTGCTATTTCACCCATGGCTTGGTGTCTTTCCGCAGTATTAATTTTTAGTACTGCATCAATACCATCAAGGGGGTACCCTTAGAGTAAAGTCTAAGAGTCAAAGAGTAGCTAAGCGCTGGGTTACACCGGAGTAGGAATCTTGCGTGTATATTTAGTCGTATGATTTCATATCAGAATAAAGTTCTTATTTTTCCATTACCCCAGTGGATTTTAAGGCCCAAGAAACATTTTTCTCCTGATGTTATGAACAGAAAAATCTAAATGTGGTAACCACATTTATTAAGGCACTATCCTGATTTAATAAATTAGAAATCTAAAAATCATCAAAAATCCAGATTTTGAATGTTTGTAACAAGTAGGTATCCTGAAATGCCCTGCAATGATAAGACCCCGAAGCAACCTAATAAGGAAAAAATCGGATATTTTAGTCTTTACTGTCCTTTCGGCCACTTCTACAACACGTAACTGAATGAGATTCGTATCTTGAACATGTCACTGTTTCTTTTTCTAGCAATCTTCAGCTGGAAAAGGTAACTCTGAGAATTAGACACTTAATTCTTCACTTTGACTATTCCTGCTAATTTCAAATATTTCACTCCTCTCCGGATAAATCACTGATAGTGTCCTTTAACACACTGTCCTATGTGCTAATAACCAAAAAGGCATTTTACAAATGCCACATTTTTTTCTACTAATATCCAAATTGCTGGACTGATTTAACTTAAAAAATGGATGTTTTGGTAATATCTTCCACGTGAGGGGGAAACACCATATGAAATTCAGACTGTGCTCAGGTACCCACAATAATGTACTTTGCAGATAGTCAAGACAAATGAATATGGGTTCCCTTTTGATGATCTAAATAAATTTTAAACAAGCAGGTATGGATTCTCTTGAACAGCCCATTTGATTTTCCGAATAATTAGGTTTAAATAACACTTGGTGTGAGCATACATGTAGCTCCTAATGATGACTATTCTTGAATACAATCATTTTCCCGACAAACAATATTATGCCTTTTCTTCTAACTAGCAGTAAAATTTATTCAAATTCACGTAATATTTCTGAAAAAATACTATTTACAAATGTTATGTTTCACCGACCGTGTTTATTCAGTAGTCGTCTGCACTCTGGCAGCTGGATGCCGACTTACTCATTTTTTGATACTACATACCGTTAATTTTCACTGATTTTTAAACACTATTTTTTAGTGTGATATTGAACACAACTTGTGGTAGTCACATGTTCACAGTCTCGAACCACAAATGTGTAACCCACGGCAAAAAAAATGTAGGCTTTTAATCACACTCCACTTCCTCGTGAAAATACTAAAATAAAAAAAATGTTATATATTTTTGAAAATTAGACAAATTTTACTTTATCTGCATGAAAATTTAATGGAGTATTAAAGTTTAACACTACACTCAACACATTGTGTTATCGTGTCACTTACCTTTGTTCATTTAACATTAATTATAAAAAACAACGAATTTAAAACTTCATTTCAATCAAATAACAATAACAATTACAAATGGATACACATCATAACACTGAAGAACCAGATCATCACCCATGTATAAAACAAGATAAACCACCTATTGCAAAGATACACTAGAAAACTGCATCAATAAAAACAAGTTTCCAAAAGATATACTGATAATTTATAACTATACGCATCATAGACCTGATGACAATGTCTCAACTCATCCATGACCAAGCAAAAACTTCAACTTCAATACAGATAATCGACAATCACATCATAACATGCAAACTTGAAGATCCCCTTTACAGACCAAATAGATTGTCCTACTATACAGATTTATAATGGCTCCAATACAACTTGGGCATTGGCCCACTGATAGATTTTAAGTTGACAACAGTAGAAATTATACATTAGAAACCCTAATCCATGCTACTTTTACTATTACAAAAATCAAATAAAATACGTGGTCTTACATTATGTACAAATGTAATTATACATTGGTTTGTTTACCATGAAATTGATTTAAGCTACATGTACTTAAACGAGTAATACAACCAGAACATCTTAATAATAACAATTACACCGAAATATTAAACATTTATAATAAAATCCCTAAATTTAAATACAACCCGCCTGTTAAAATAACAGACGAGTTGCCCCTTTTAGGTCGCCTTTTACGATGCAGGGGAACACATCGGGCCAATTTCTTAACCCCGAACCCGCAGGGGGCCCCATTTAGAGTCGCCTTTTACGACATGCAGGGAACAAATCGGCCAATTCTAAACCCCAACCCGCAGGGGGGTTGCAGTATTAATACAGTTCAGTGTACTAACTGTAATAAAGATATATCTCTTCCAGTTTCTCACAAAAAAGGTATTCGTAACCGTAATATTTTGAGGCTTTATCTTGATGAGATATGTGATCCTGTTAAATTATATCTGATGACTTGAGGTTGAATAACAGCATCTATCACCCAACTTAATCACAATTTGGGAACATCAATTTTCAATTGTTAAATGGTATGTTGAAAGAAAGTGCCCAATTATGTATGTTCACACTATTTTGGATCAATGATTCAAAATGACCCCCTAGTGACTTTTGACCTCACACCTCTTGTGTCCCATGTGATCACTGTGTGTAAGTACAATCATAGATACTTTACTAATAAAGCTAGATGCCATACAGCCCACATTAAAGGAATAGGCGGCCACCGTACCCGTGTTTTGAAAATTGAAATTATAGCAAGTCATTACGGTCATCCATTGAAACTCGCACGGCACATGCGGCCCTGACCTTTTTTGCCTGGAAATGAATAAATCGTTACACCACGCTATGGAAATGATACGCACTGCGCAAAAGATGGTACGGCTTTTTGCCTGATGTTTGGCATTTAGAGTTTAATAGGTCCCTTTGAGTATAATTAAAATCCTCACCGTAACAGATATAAAGATACCAATTATGTTACGTACAGGCTCCCCTTTTTTTGGGCACATACATCTGTAACATATCATTTCACACTGACCCTTCAGAGATACTTTTCGAGGAACCTCTTCCTATTGTTTAAGTCTGGTTGGATGAATGACACCAACATAGCATTCTTTCTGATCCTCTTGAGAGTGCTGCTCACTCTACAGAAAATTGGATTATTTTCAGTACGTCCCACATGCCATCTGTTTTAGGAATTTCACCGTTAATGAGGTCATGTGGATCCCACAAAAATCCTATTCTTACATATAAGGGCCATCTTTTTGAACTCGACACCCAAAAAAGGTGGTGGAGTCACATTTTTTCACTGTGGTTGTTTAGTTTCTTTAATGAATCTTTGATTATAAGAGATATGGCAGGAAATTTGGTATCAAATGAAAGCTGAAACATAATTATTAAGTAGGGAAAGTTTTATTGAGGGACTTGAACATAGCAAGAATGCATTTCAATTCAACTTGACAAATTCAGGGGTGGTGGAGGAAGCGGTGCATGAGTAAGTGGTGCGTAATGTACAACTCTAGGAAATGTAATTTTTTAGTGCCTTGAAGTGGCAAATATGTTGATTAATTGTCTTTTTTTAAAAATAATGTTTTTTTCAACATTTGGTTATCAAATATAGAGTCTTAAAACCAGTATTAATCTTTTAGTTTATATTGTCAAATATCCTAAAATATACAGCTGCTGTATGCCATTGGGTGTATTAATAAGGATATGTTGACAAATTCAAAGTAGTACATTTTCCAATTGTTTTTTCATCTGACAGCAAGCCATGTTGGCAGAAAGCTGTACCCAAGATCAGGAGGCCACTCCTGACAACTTACATCTAATAAAATTGTATTTTTAATTAACGCCGACATATCCACGCAAACGTGATCAACGCGCTGTGCGGCTGCCATTAAAGGCGCTCAGCACATCAGATAAAGCATAATACCAGAAACACAGCACAGTTTAATGTTATGCCAAGAAGCTCGATTTTAGAAGGCCGGAGGAAACCGAGTACCGGAGAAAAACCTGCGGGAACCAAAGAAAAGGAAAAGGTATGTTTAAGTGATCGAGAACCAAATCACCTAAGCCACGAGAACGAGCCCACCTGCCGGGAATCGAACACCTAGACCTCATTGGTGAAAGGCGAGGGAAGATACGCTGCGCCAACACATTCCCCCTTTACGCTAGTATGCATGAAGCATGGTAGTATGTAAGGATTCTGTTGTAGCTGTACACCAGATGCAAATGCAAATATGATTTGCTTTTTGCTTCACGTTACAATCCATGGCGTCAAATTAATTGAACTGAAAATACAGTTGATGAATTTTGTCACCAAAACCAATATCCAAATGGCACAAAGGTAATCACAGTCTATTATTATGAGCAACAACAGGCAGGCAATCCTCATCAGTACAAAAGGTACTATCATACCAAAGGATTGCATCTTGTATTTTGGAATTGAACTATAAATCTCACCCCATGGATTTTACTTTCAAATTCAGACTATACAGATATTATGTGTGCCATTGCCAGGTGAAGAAACACAAAAAAAACATTCCAAATCGTGCCAAGATGTCCTGAATACTGTAATGACTTTACACATTGAACTCTGGGTTAATAGCTGTACAGTTATGGACATAAAAGAAAAGCATTTAAACCTTTGCTGAGTTGACAATTTGATGTGCATTATAAATTTGTAATGTTTTGTGAAAATGTGCGTTACAATGCACGGTCATCACTTTGCTTCTCTTTCTCATTCAGGACTTGTGCAACCCATTTTAAACTTTCACCAAAGTGAAGAGTTTATTCTAAAGGAGAAACATTCACTTCTAGTAATATGGACCCCAAGAAAACCCTGGGTTAGGAGGGTTATTGAAGTCTATTGAAGCTTGCGATAAAAAAATGCATGTTTTATTTTGGTCATTTTTGAAAAAGTATATCATTTTTGTGAGTGCTAACCCCCCTCCCTACAATTATATATGGCTGGGAAACGGCCTTAGTTCAGCTGCAAGACAATACATCAATCAGATATAGGTGTAACAAATTAGTTTTTTGACATTATAACCCATGGGTCACTTTCAGTGGACACTCTGCCATCATTTCAAAATAATTTAGGCCTTAGAACGTACACCTGACACAATGTTTCTGTAAGTGGTTTTTTTGGATTCCGTGTTCAATTCCTTTCAGAAAATGTATACTTTTATTGTCGGTGGGGGGTATAAGGTAATAAAGTTTGAAAGATATGATCATTTGATGGAAAAAAAATGGGTTGCAAATCAAAATGGGTTGTATGTGACAAAAAATTTTGGCGAGGTTGGTTTTAAAACGCGTCATGGCCAAAAATCCCCCTGATTTACACACATTTGAGCCAACCAAAAGCATTAGTAAAGGTAATTTTTAGCATCGATAACAGTCTTGTGGTCTTACTAAACGTCTCCCAATAATTTTTACCCGTAAGTACTGCTTGCATTGTGTTTGTACATATAGGCATATTGCAATTGCATTATGGTGATTGGTTTCAAAACACCCACCATGGCATCTATTATGCACATATAAAATGCTTTACCCCATATATCAGTATTATCCAACACCAGTAACATTCAACAATAATATAGGTCTAGGTACAAGAACACCATGTGCTTGCCATGCAAAATTAACGGTTAATCTCGACAATAGATTAGATCAATTCTATTGTGACATAAAACAGCCGTAACATGATCACGTATTGTAATCTTATTTTGAATTGTATTCTTTAGAGAAGCAAGTTTTTCCATCCTTTCAGGTAATATATTTTCAAACTTTTATTAATTTACATCCGTTTAAAAAAAAAAAAAAAAAAAAAAAAAAAATATTTTTAATCAAATATGAAATTTGGCATGTTGGACTCTAATAGGAATATTTAATTGCGTACAGATATTTTTCGCAAATGAAAACAAGGACATTTTTGTGTTGGGCTAATTTGTGATCAACCACCACAGTGCTTACTTTTCAATGTACGTTGAAGATATTTTTGTGATGTTATTTTGCGGTTTTGAAGTATTATTTGCGAAATGTGTAAAAATTAATCCATTTCACAAAAATTTTCCAATCCACCTTGTGACTTCAAGGTTTTTTTTTCAACAAAAAAATGTTTTTTCCTCCCCCAGTCTCCCCCCCCCCACACAGTAAATAATAAATCAAGGCCTAACCCTATCATGTTTTCTTGATGACAACCTTCCTTTTTGTTCAAAATGAGATTTTTATTCCTTTTTTCTTGTAGCCCACAGGTATAGTTCACACTGGAGATGGCCAGATTGAATTGTAAAAAGTTTTCATCTTTTTTCTTTGACCGCATACCAATCTGTCAACGTTTCAATCGATTTTCAAGCTTGAATTTACATGTAAGTCACCTAAATGTAACCTAAAGGCTAAAAAATTAGAGACCCACCTTTCACCAAAAAGAGGAAAAAATTATTCCGTTTCCAATCCCCCAAATTCTGTGTTCTGGCTGCACCCCCACCCAAACTGCAGTTGAGTGCTCTCCCCCAGCAAAACTCATTTCAGGAGTTCAAACATGGTTAATTCTTTAAATAACTCCTACTGAAACAAGTGACAACCAATTAAAGAGCTTATAACCTTGCATCAATGGCTAATCTGAATTTAAATAAGTCATGTTCACACGGAGTCTGAAACTCTGAGTGTCCAATCGGAGTTTTTGACCATGTGGACACATAGAGTGCTCAGAGTGTTTATCGCGATCTAGCTGGTTATTTGTTCCTAAAAAAAACAGAGTATTATGTGGTGTTGCGCCGTGTGGAGATCTTCACGGGGTGGGGGGGGGGCTGCCAAGGTCTCTTTGTTTTGACAACTTCCTGTGTTTAAATATCACACGCGAAAGGCCATGGCTTCCAGTATGTTGAATTCCAAGCTACACTTAAAGCGGCACTGGCACCTTTTTTCAATCTTCAATTTGTTTGCAAGTGATAGTTTTAAGCCATTGGACATAATAGAACATATTTTACACATAAAAATAACATCTACCAAAATTAGGAAGGAACATTAATAAGAGGCTGAGGCATGCAGTAAATTGTAGGCTAACTTTAGTTTGCTGAAACTTAACCAACAATATGTCAGTACATGAATATCACACTTGTACTCACTGATATTAAAAACCACAAAGGTCACAGACCGGTCAAACAGTGTGGCATGCCCGGGAATCAAATCCCGCACATGTTTGTGGTTAAAACCGCCATTTCGTAGTCTGCTGAATTACAAAATTGTTCTGTTTACCCATAAGGGCACTGATTTGGTCATTTCAGGTGAGGGCTAATGTATATCAGCTTTACAAACATGCAAAAAATCAATTTTTTAAAATCTTGAGGGTGCACTATTTTTTCAATGTGTCAGTTCTCTTTAAATATTAGAAGTGGAGGAGAATGGTCTGGGGATGGTCACAGTTTAGTCCATCATGTGGACACAGCTTGGAGTGAAGTAAAAAACTGAATTTAATTCTCACCTCCAGAGTTTCAAACCCTTGAAGTTTCTTGACCGTCTGAACATGGCTAGTATCGTTTCATAATAACTCACAAGGTCATTCATTCATTTAGTCAAGGTGAATTACATTACTTGAAATATTGATTATGCTTTATTGAGAATTAAAGTTTTATAGAAGGCTTAAAATTTGATCTCTATTTTCTCTGTGAATATGATGATATCATTTCACATGCGTCAGACATGGTTGAAAATGAGAACAAAGAGGTAAATGTTTGATCATAACAAAATACAGGAGGGAAATGGTAAAAATAATATGATACTAAAAAATTCCTATTTTTCTGAAAATATCTGTCTGAAGCTACCGAAATTATCTTATCTTTGACTGAGGAAGTTATTTTAGTTAGACCAGTCTTCATGTCCAAATTGGGAGGAATTCCATTCCAGTTCAATTAATAAACAAAAAAAAATAAAGACTAATGATTTGAAACAGAATACAATGTGCAAAAGCCAAAATGTCAGGGACATCGAGCCCAGACAAATAAAGGCATATTCAGCTATAATCTTTTCACTTGAAAATGGAAGATGACCTTTGCCATATGCAATGAGGAAAGAAAAAGATTACAATGATATTTTATTGTGAACACAGTATGGTAGCAGTTGTTCAATGAATGCACGATTGAATGTCATTTTTAAGGTACAGATGAAATAAGAATGGCACAGAAATTAGGTTATGTCCCATGTTATACTGTACAGACTATAACCTCTTATTATCTGACTGAAAAGTGACTCAGGGTTTTTGTCTAGTAATGTATCATCGAGACCTAGACCAAATGCGAAGTGAATCATGATTGTGGTCTGGCCTGCAGAGAAAAACACAATATACGGCTCCAAAAATCCCTAAGGCCACCTAGGGCATATTGCCTCAGTTGCCCCTACCATTTGCCTTGGTGCCCTAAAAAATTTGCCCCCCCCATATTCTTAACATTTCATGCCATGTGCCCTTTTAAAATTGGGCAAATTGCCTTGCCCTCCCTAATTCTTATTTTGGAGCCTGAATATAGCACAGGAAATAGACGGCCATCAATATTAAAACTGTGAGGATCTTCAGGGAAGTTTGTACTCTCAAAAGCTGTACTTTTTATCTTGATCTGGTATAGCGTAAGGCAGGTAGTACATTTTCTGCAACTTTGCCGTGTTTTGGGTAAAAATAAAATTGAATTTCAAAACATTTTCAAATAGCCAATATGGATGAAGGCACACGGCCGAAATTTCATTTGAATTTTCATATGATTAGACAATCACTAGATTTTGGCTATACTGAACAACTTAGAAGTGAAAACAAAGGGGCACTTTTAAATTGTTTTTGTTTTCAATATGAAACAGATGCTATACTTTTTCTGGGAATAAATAATTAAGAAATTTCATTCACAATTTTTGGTTTCCTAAAAGGACACAAATTCTCAGCTTAACTCCTTTCAGATGGGCATATCTTTGATTATAACATTACATTGATTGACACTTTTTTTAGGGACATCTGATCTGTGAAATCTCTATTAAATCCTAATTAGCCTTTAATCTGGCACTAATCAGCAATCTGACATAAATTTTTTGCCATGTGTGCGAGCGTGGATGACTCGTGAAATATAGAAAATGTCCACTGCCAACATGTGCCTAGTGGGCAATGACCCCCCAGAAAACCCATTTGCGATAAATGCTGAGTGGGGATGGTACCCCTAGAGTCAGAATTGTCAGACCTTAGTGCTGAATGCTTTTAGCCTAAAGTTTTCATCTTGATGACGTTGGAATGACCATGACGCAAAACCTCATCGGTGAGGTTTCTTCTTTCAATCCAGTTTTTGGATGTGAGAGCTTATAACATGACTATGTAAGCCGGTGTAGAATGCCAGATTTTCACCCCAACCATCCAACCAAACACCATTTGGGCCCTAAGATTTCACAGGGTAACTGAGCAAAATAGCTTTCTTCAGCCCAAAATATGACCACTTCCAGGAAATTTCAGCCCATGGACCTTTAATTACTTTCTTGCTTGGGGCGATTAGATGTTCAGTGTTGATACCTGCTTTTGACAATCAAATTAAATTTTTTCTTAACCATACTAGTGAACCCCTATCTTAATTTTTCAGTATGGACAATTTCCAGTTTATGTGGAATCCCTGCCTAATATTTATATGTAGTGAAATCTTACTAATCTGCAGAATGCACCTTGGGATCATGTGTGATGCCAACACACAGCCTATCCAAACACACATAAACCAAGACATATATTTTTGTGGCCCTAGGACTTAAAAAAGCATATTAGCACACTTTTTTTTTTTGCTGCAAGGCACCCCCAATTTTTCAAAATTTGGAGATTTTTTACAACGGTTTGCATTGGGAACGGCTAGTAAACTATACCCGTAAATGGTTAAGGGGGCTCGAAATTGCTATGGGGTTTCAGGGGGCAAACGGGGGAAGGATTTTGTCTAGAATAATTATTATCGGGGATCCCCGATAATAATTCAAACGTCTGCTGGAAACGGCCTTCCAATGTGAAATAGGCCGGGAAATAGCGCCATGTACCCGGTGGGTCTACCTCATCCTTAGTTGTTTTAATAGTTTCTTGCAAGTCAAGTTCGAGGTTATTTGCTCGAGGTGGCACTATATAATCATGGACGGACCAAACGTGTTTCCAGTTCCGCCGTAATCCAATCTGGGATCCCATTCTAATTCCAAATCGCTTATTTTGTGATACATACGCATTTTTTAGCATTCTCGTTCGCAGGTATAGTTTCCTGACAATTACCAACGTAACTGTGCAAAAATATCTAATTTTGAAAATTGGGGCGCTCTTCAAAAAAATGTGTCCAATATATGCTTTAAAGGCCTCTATCAGTGATTGGCCTAATCAGAAAATCTAAAAAAAAGCCTCAAAAATCAGATTTTTGCATCTTTGTACAATATAGGTATCACACATACCTTACAATTGCTAAGACTGAAAACAATCTAGGACACAATCGGATTTTAGTCATAAACGACAACACATAATTGAATGGGTTCATATTTTTTAAGCACTGCTGTTTCTTCCCTTTTCTGTTAAGTCTCCGTTGCAAAAAATAACTTAATGAGATTCACAGACTTGTCCTTCAATTATAAGCTATTTTCTGCAATTTCAAATATTTTGATCTTTCGGGCGAATCACTTATAGTGTCTTGAATTTGTTGACCTATTCTGGTCCAAAGGTATTGTTCTTCTTTTGAATTCCTTAAAAGTACTTTTTATCCCTAAAGAGTAGTATGTGTAGCTAGAGTAAGTGCATTGCATGGTTTCTGGATGATCAACCAGTTGGTTGCTAGGCAGCCATTTTTGTGGATTTACGTGATACTCTGTGTTGCGCCATGTATTAGGATAACTCTCATTTCCTTGGAGTCGGTAGCTCCTGAAATGGTTCTTCAAAGGCGCACAGTCCCCTGAAGAACTATTTAAAGAGCCACTGACCAAAGACATGGCAAAATAGTAAGTGATTCAAAAGGGAATTTCTAACAATGGCAGCTATTGCACTTATGACCGTCTTGCATTCACAGATATGTAGTTTGGTAACTATATGGATTAATTGAATTCCTTCACCTTAGTGTTTAGTTGGAACTGCTGTTAAATAAGCAAGATGACATTGATGCTGCACGGATAAACTTGTAAAGACATTGTGATTTGACTTGCAAATCTCAGTAACAAATGTAGTGCATTCGGCTTAGCTCGGGAACAAAGTTATCCACATGTAGATGGAAAAATATCATGGAATTGACAGTACAGCATAGAATTCATGGAATATTTGATGCCAATAATATTATCCATTACTGATTTCAACTGTATAATTTTGTTACCAATCTAAATATATCTAAATATTTGGCCAATTTTTGTGATCCTTGTCCCATGAGAGAACAAATTTCCTCACACCCACATCAAACAGTCTTCTTCACTGTTGGTTTTATACATGTAGTTACAAAAGTGTTTTTATAAATACACAAATTTGGCAGTTCTAGGCTTTTTAGGTGGGCTACTGTGATATCCAGATGACCTTTGACCTTGAATGATCCCTTTTGTTTTTTAACATATTCCCCTCTATCTGCAGTTTATGTCCACCATCTTTGATCCTAAACCAAAGCAATTTAAAAATGTGACCCCTGGATGACCTTTGACCTCAAATGACCCCTTTGATTTTTAACATGTTCCTCTCTACCTTAGGTTTATATCCACAAAGTTTGATGACCTTACGTAGGTTATAAGCAGAGATATGAATATTAACATGTTATGGTTGACATTTCTATCGCACGCACACAAAAATACACACACATGACAGATTGCAAAAGTGGCCCTTCCAGCATAGCTAGCAGCCCACAAAAATGATCTCTGATATCTATGGAAATGGTTAAATTTAAGCATTTTCTTCAAAGGGAAAAAAAGAAAACATATTTGGCATAATTTCATATAATATCAGGTTTAACCCATATACTGCACTCATTGCATTTCAGTTGAGCCTACAGATTCTTTTCAATATTAATAGGCATAATATGAGACTTGTGTGATTAGTTGAACCAGCTATAGAGTGTTTTAAAGACATGATGAAATGAGTCATTGATATACCAAGATGACATCCTGAAGCTATATGAAAAGCAATGTTGAATATATACATATTCTTATTCCACTCCCCATAACATAAAAAAACACTTCCTTCCACCCAAGAACAACAATTCCCATCAAGCAATCCTGTCCATAAAGCAGCATCGCTGACTGAATTTCATCAAAATAAAGTCATGTCTTAACACTCATTGGGCGATATTGGATGTTTGATTAATTGACATTGGGCTGTGCCTTCACGTTAGTTGCAGCGACGTGGACTACAGATGGAACACACTAAACTCACACACGCTCTGGCAAAGTTTGCGGAAATATTTATATATCATTTTCTAGGTATGGTATTGTGATTTCTTCTTCCATTCCATCACCTTCAAAAAATTGGCAAACTTTTAAAACATTCCTCATTTTAGGTCGCTCCAAAATAAGAATTTTTTTAGGGGCAGGCAAAACTTTGCTCAATTTTTAAAAGGGCAACCAAGGCATTACATGTGTTAAAGACTAGCAATTTTGTTTGGGCACCAAGGCAAATGTTAGGGGCACCAAGGCAAATTCCCTTAGGTGACTATTTTGGAGCGCCTGTTAGGTGATTTCTATTTGAAGCGGCTCTCATTCCCACTTATTTCTGTTCATTGTGGTATTTGAGAACAATTTGTGTTTTTGTTTGTCTGGAATCTGAACGAACTACGGCATATTAATCTGTGTTAAAGACGCGTTCAAGCTTTGACTTACGTTGGTGACAGAATGGTGGAAACTTAAGGTAAAGATATCCTACTTAAAATAACCTTTCTATTGGTGCAATTTGTGTAGAAGACTGAATCTGAAATAAAAAATGCATAATTATAACTTGAAAAATTTTTCCCATAGCACGTACAGGCATATTTCCTTGCCCGAATTCCTCAAATTTTAAGGCCAAAATCGGTCGCCAAAAAAATAAAGTCCTTCACAACTGGGACTCTCAAATAAACAATATAAAGCTTGCTATAGCCAAGAGCAAGTTTCTATTTGTTTTAACCTTAAACCTCACAGTTTTGAAGGACTTATTTTTTGTGCTAATGCCCTTTATGTTTTTGTCAACACCCTCCGAAATGGTTAGGGGTAGGGTACATATATTTTTTTTCAGTACATTCACTTTAGTCAAGTTATATATCACTATTTAGCTATTAAATACTGAACAAAAAGACACAAGAAGCTCACCATAGCTCATACCATTTAAGGAGTGTGTTATGGCTTTTTTCAATCACAAAATTGGGCGAAATTGCATTTTTTCCCAATCAATGTCACCCTGACCGCCGCTTTCTAACCCTGTTACAAAAATAAAGAATGATTTTTTTTAATATTTTTAATTTTTTTCCCTAATATTACAATTGTACCCCTGTCACTGATTGGCAAAAGAATTAGTCACTACAGGTAGTTTTCATTTTCAACACTCACAGGAAATTAGCAAGTCAAAATTTTTGTCACCCAAAAACAGCTCATTTTGGCTAAATTGGCCAAAAAAATGAATTTTTCTCAAATCAGTGAAAATATGGGTTTTAAGTGCCAAAAATCTGAAAATATGTGATCTTTTACCTTAAAACATTTAAGTAATCAAGAATTTCGACTGTTTTTCGCACCCCTAAATATTTTTTTTCACACCTGTGTCCGCTAAACGTAAGTCCAAGGCGTGACGCTGTCATAAAGTAAAGCAGGGATCAGAGCTGAAAACCACTTGTTTAGAAATAGAATTGTTAACAAGCGATGCCTTTTGAAGAACAAATTTCCTACAAGTTCCTATCCAGGTGGCCTGCCTGTTTTTACTCTCTTTAACTAGTATAATTTCCCCCTCTAGAATTCATCTAGAAATGGTGTAGAAGCAGAAAAATCAAGTTCTCTTTCTTCTTTTCTCTTCTGTACATTTGCTCTTCTAAAAGCATCTCTTTTATTAAAACCATTTGTGGCAAACTAACCTCCATCGTGTATGTTTTGCCCAAGAAGTCTGTCCGAGGCAAATATTGTCCCATTGTAGCCTTCGAGTACATCTGAAGATACAACAAAGAAATTGGTTTATCGAAACTTAAGATAAGATACAATTACAATAACACATATCCTATAGGATATGTGTTATTTATAAATACCAAAATCATACAAAATTAATATGTCATTTGTAGTCACAGTGGATGCAAGACCTATAAGCCAAAGGTTGCTAGTTCGAGCCCCACTGCAGCAACTATGTAGTGCCTCTGAATAGTGAAAAGGAGTTATACCTCAACCCAGGTGTACAAATGGGAGCTAATGGCTAATTGTAGAGGAGTTGTAGCAATCCCCTACAGCAAATAATTGTTTTTAGTCCCCTGGCCTAGTCACTTGAAATAGAGGTGGGCCC
>JAMKCH010024548.1:0-20412 GCA_023653785.1 Ophioderma brevispina
CTCCCTTTGTAAGTGAAATCTAGGTGTTTGCAAACAATAAAATCCCCATAGGGCAGTTAGCACCAGTTACCAACAAATGTAGCACTTCACTCTCTTAATTGCAAAAAGATAAACAACATTCAATTGGTAATATATACAATAATTACAGCACTGTACGCCAACATATGAATCAAGATGTACAGGCCATTTACATTTTGTATTATGATCAAGTCATCGGTCTTCACTCGACAGACATCATGCATTATAATAAGAGTAATTGGGCTGGTTTTGGGCATATGGAAAATAAAATCTTGGCAGTTTTTAAGCCCTCACTGCCTTATGAAGACAGATCAAATTGAAAACTGTATTTTGTTCCATTTCCTGAGCGTCATCCAGCGTTCTATTGATCATTAACATTTCATGGTGTGTGAACTTAAACAATCTAGCACATCTCTTAAAACGGCATGCCCTTAATAGAAAGGAGCTGATTTGCTTGGTTACATTTAAGCAAAATTTCATTTTGTTCGTGCTTCATCAATGAAGAGATTTTGCTCAATGTAGGCCTACAGGGGTTTTCTTTCTCCGATTCCAATGCCTAGGTGTTAGTGGTTTGTCATCAGATAAGTTGACTAGGTAGGGTAGAGGGTGCCCTGAAGATGATTGAGTATGACACTGTGATACCAGCAACATCGATCCCAGTGTGGACCACACTCACAAACGGTTGGTGGTTTGGTGGCTCGAGTTTTGTACCCACATTATGTAAAATACAGGGGTGGCAACTGGACCAAAATGCTGAGTTTTTTCGCTTATATCCTTGTAGGATAATATTCCATCTGAGTAGGGAACAACACATCAGAAAGGTCTCTTTAGGTTGTCCACTCCATACCAGTTATCATATCAGTCGTCATTGAACTTGTAGTTTGCCACTGGTACGGATGAAACTATCGATGAGGTACGTCACTGCGGACACATGTAAACTTCCCGTCATCTCTAAACCAACCCATGCGCAAGTACATGACATCTAAATTTCCTTTGAGGATTTTTCACTTTGAATTGTCTTGTCATGCAGCGGGTGTGGATTGGGACCATTTTCCGGTTATACCAGAAAAGGGATTAAATTCGCTCAATAGAAACGGCCGTCCTACTGCATTTTATTGCTTAATTACGGCGTAAGTTTCCACCAGTAGTTGATCCTTGTTTGGAAGGATAATGGCAGAAGAAAACTTATCCGGAATGCCCAATAGAAAAACACACAGCGTTTGGATAAGTGACATACTGAGGAAAGACCGGAAATACGCCAGTTGTGAGCACAGCAAGTAAAACCCCGCTTCCAGCATGGGCATGGCAGCAAGGTTGACGTTAGCAACCCATACCTCGCAACACATTTTGTTCACGCGCTGGATTGCTGATGGGGATATTTTTGGCCACCATTTAAGATTCGCGGGTTTTTTTCAGTTTTACAAATCCTGACAAATGAAGCTCCCGCTCCGGCGTTTGTTTGGGGACAACAGAGGCTACTTCTCTAGTGTTAATTCTGTATGGGGAGATAGAGGGAGACATTCAGCACATTTTGGATGGCCCAGTCGGCGAGGGTCACACGACCCACAATACAAGCTGTATGTTGATGATTGGACTGTGGGGCAGAATGACCTTTAGTGGTATAAATCACAGGTCCGTGACGGTCGGAAAACGCTGCTCAATAGAAATTTCGCACTATTGGCTCTTCTCAGGATAAACCGGATAAATTTTTATCTGGATAAATACCGTCTGTTCAATAGAAACATGCTAATGGTCATCTTCATCACTGATGGATGAACACAAGGACAAGATCTTTGACACTATATATATGTACAAACTTTACACTTGTGTTATCATGGCTGTAATTGGATAAATACATCATATAATTCTAAGCATAACCAATTGGTCATTAGACCTCAGGGTTAACTTTTTACTGTGCAAAGCCAAAAGGTTTTGCCTTTTATTAATTGCATCAAAATAATATCACATCATATACAAAACAGTGAAAAAAGAGTATAACATACATGTAGGTCAATAATTATCCCTCCAGGTTAACTTGCCAGAGGTGAAATACTATTGCATGTGGCTGCCTATTCTTCATAACCCTAACCCTGACGTCGGTTTCTAGCCTATCTCCCGGGAGGAACTGAAGGAGTGAAGGAAGAGGGGAACAAGAAAAGTCGCAAATTCGGGTGGGATTCGAACCCAGGACCCTTCGGGCCCCAGCCCCATGACCTGGGATAGCACACTATGGCGGTGTCGCTGGCCCGGCCAGCGATTTCGTGCCCATATGAGTCTTGGTTTGATGACGTCATCGCTACTTTCTGGACTTAGTGCATTTTTCTCAATTAACACAGTGAGTTTTGGTGAGATTTAGCTGTGCTAGGATTAATGGTGCAACAAGCTGAGAGATTTTGGGGCATCCATATATTGTGTCATATGTAGTGATTTCATATAGATAAAGACCCCCAACAGATTTCTTACCTTGTATTTGGCTACAGAAATGCCTTGAAAGTGAAAACAAAATGTGATTTTGATTTACTTTCAGTATCAAACATAGGCCAAATTAAGTATTGTTCCTGTAGTAAATTAGAAATTTCACCATTTTGTACCAAAGAAATCATTCTCATCTTAATCATTTCACATGGAGATATTTTGATAGAAATCATTACATTAGTGCAAAAATTAAAATTTTCCAATTTTTTGATGCCTGTTATCAGGGTTATAGCTAGGCTACTTCGAGTGCCGGTCCTAAATCTTAATGGGACTTATGGTCAAACAATGATATTTACCAATTTATATGGTACCGGTAATTTCTCATTTCACTGAAGTAAAGTGCCGGTCGGCAACCTCCCAAATGACCTTCTGTGCCAGTCGGTGGGAGCAAGTGCCGTTCATGGCCGACCGCCACCGACCGGTGTAGCCATATCCCTGCCTGTTATGTGAAATCTCTCATTGTAACTTTAATTATGCAAGTACTACCCCCCATTTACTCATTGATACTAAAGGGGCATTTCGTGATCCAAAGCCTCGTCCCTCCGACTTACCTAAAAAGTGTAGAGATTTTTATATCATCTGAACCGTTAGCCTTATTAATCCATGTGTGCCCAATCTTACATGCAAATTCTGTCGCTTCTGTAAGAAATTTGCAATTTTGTATTTTCTGTCCGTAAATGGACAGAAATTAAAGCACAGTAGCCTATGGGACCATGGGAAATGAGCAATAGCGCATAACACAAAACCGCAAGATCGGGATCAGCTCAAATTTTGAGAATAAGCTTTTCTCAAGGATTTCTAGTGATCAATGAATAAAACGGAAGGTGCTGAAATCACGAAATGCACCTTTAAAACCACAAAGGTCACAAACCGGTCGAACAGAGTACATTTGTGGGAATCAACTCCGTGGCATGTGTTTTCATGTGTAAATGCCATTTCCGTTGTCTGCTGAATAAATGTTGCCGGAGTCATTCATTATAAAATTGTTCTGTTTACCCATAAGAGCGCTGATTTGGTCTTAATCATTCCAAGTGAGGGCTAATGTACATTAAAGCTTTACAACAATGAAAAAATAATTGATGAAATGGTGAGGGCACACTGTTTTTCAAATGTGCCAGTGTCTCTTTAAATTGTTTTCTTTATCCACACAAACTAGCATCTTGTTTTCATTATTACATTACTGTAATGCCTGTAATTATGTATCCTGAAGATGTGAAATTTCATAAAATTTGTTTTTACTTGTTTTACCAAAATAGATATAATAAGGAATGTCATTTTACTGATTTTGTCATTGAAGGTCTATAACGTGAATGTATGTTGTAGGTCTAAAATGTAATGTAATTGAATGCATGATAGCCACTTATAAAAACAATAAAAAAATTGAAGATCAGTCCTATATTGTTTTGTACCATTCTTGTTTGAGTATGGCGAAAAAAGTTGATTTTTCGAAATAAATGTGAAATGGCTAAATTGAAAGCATAAGGACGAACTTGCAATACCATAAACTAAATGTTATGCTGTACAACAAATTTGATTGACAAAAAATGGAATAGAGTGCTCATAATATGAGGTTGTACTTAGGATTTGGACCGGTAAACCCAAAATGTGTGAAATTGATTGCCAAATTATTTTTTGGGTGATAAAAGTGCAAAATTGGCCAGGAAAACCTATATTATGTAACTTTTGAGAACAACCCAAAAAAGGGAAACACTCGGTTTGTTTACTTGAAGTAAAGGGGGATTCCCAATTTCTATATTGAGAGAGAGGGATATCTGTATACATGCATTAATTGGATTGTGACCTTATCTAGTGGTAAAATTCGATGTAAAGTTACCTCTTGTCAAACTTGCATTGTTTTTGTATGGGAAGTAAGGATGAGTCGTCTCTTTCCTAAAAAATAAACCACAATGGAAGATCCTAAATCATGGAACTCTTCATTTCCAGATTGCCCATGCTCATCATACCAACAATTTGACACCAAATTTGTCAATATTGAAGCATTTGAGCATTTTGCCCCCTGTACAATGACCAATCAAAAAGTTCAATGACCTTTATAATATTTTTACCCATATCTCAGTAACTAAACATCACAAATTGCCAAATTACATATTTTGTGGTTCTTTATAATGAGACGAATCATATGAGATACCTTTCAACTAAATTGAACCACTTTTTAGAACTGATCTCAGTAGACGTTTCATATAGAAGTCCCATGGATGCAAATGAGGTATTACAATTGATTCCGTCATGCACTGTATGACGTTGTGCAGTAGCACTTGACAGAATGATTGGCAATACCTCATTTGTATCCATGGGACTTGCATCTCTAACCTGATCTCTTTAGATTCAAGATGGCTCCCAAACAGACCCCGTGGGACAATATTTTACTTTGGTAACATCAAAATTCTTCAAGGAGATGGCCTAGAGATTCTAAAATCATGTTAGAATGTAGTTTTTAGGGGTGTGCATGGGAACCCACGAAATCTGCTAGACTAAAAGGAGTGAAGTATCACTCTTCCAAAAGTCAATTTCAAACTATAGAAGGTGAAATTCATTCTAAAGTGAGTGAAATTCACTCTTTTGGGTTGAAAGCTCAGTGTGTTACATTTTAGAGAGCACCATAAGCAGCATAATGCTAATTAATACATGAATATATTAATTTGTTTTACTAAGATAACAACATAGAAAAAATAAACACTAAACACTTTATAGTACTTTCATATTATTATTATAACAACATATAAAAATAAAAGAAAATCACTCTAATTGCTCTCTTGATAGATTATTTTTAATAATAAAATGTTGTTTTTTTTGGAGGCAGAAATAACAATTTGAAAAACAAATATGATCCATTTACACCATAGTTTAGCCCATTCATCAAGCTTTATTTAAAAAAAAACAGGTTATACACAAAACCCAGCTATGATAAGTTGTTATTAGTTACAAGGCGGCCTTCAGGCACCTTGTTCTGTTTCTGATGTGTTCTTCTTCTTCTACTTCTTTCTATCAACACTTCAACTGCTTCTAGCTCAGTCATTGTTTGACGTATTGTGACTAGACTTACATCAAATGACCGCTGACCCGTCCCATTTATGTCATATGACATTGACCCCTGTCTGACCTTTGACTTGGCCACAGGCATCAAATATGTAATTTAATTGTCAAAAAGAAGATATCAACCAAACTGGTTCAGAGGAACCACTGACCCTTGCTTCATATAGGGTGTTCAGGGATAAGGAGTCAAAGGTCATTAAGGGGGTCATTTCCGGTTTGAAAGCCAAAAAATTGTGATAAATATTCAAAAAATCACTGTCCTTACAAATTACGTAACAGAGTGACGTCATTAGAGCATATGTATTGTTACCAGGCAGGGTCTTCGGGTTGTCTACAGTTTCAGGATCAAAGGTCATTAAAGGTGCAACGAGAGATTTCAAATAACAGGTGTCTCAAAAAATGTGAAAAATTCTGATTTTAGCACTGGTGTAAAGCTTTATATAAAAAATATCCCCATCTGAAAGGATTAAGCTGAGAACTGTGTCTTTGGTACACAAATTGTGAAATTTCTAATTTCGTATAGGAGCAAATATGAAATTCAGCCTGTTTTCTATTGAAATATAAGTATACACAAATCACATTTTGTTTTCATTTTAAGTTATATCTGTAACCAAATAAAAAGTATGGAATCTATTGAGCATCTACTTTATATGAGATCACTACATATCATAGAAAATATGGATGACTTGAAATCTCTCGTTGCACCTTTAAGGGGTCACTTCCGGTCAAAAAACAAAAATATTCCAAAATATTCAAAAATTTTTATTTCAAACCCAAACATAGTACAGTGACTTAACTTTCAGATATGCATTCATGTTACCTGGAGTATGCAAGGAATTTATTTTGGAGGTCAAAGGTCATTTAAGGTGATTTCCGGTTTTAAGGTAAATAATTTCAAGTATTTTTATCTCCAGAACTAAGCATAGTAGAATTTTTTTTTTATTTGAATTGGAACAATGCATTTTTGTTGTGTACACGAGGGTTTTTTATACTGGGATCAAAGGTCATTAAGGGGGTCAAAAGGTCAATTTTGCCAAAAAATGCTAAAAATAAGACCAAATTGGATTTATCTCAGCCTATAGAGGACAGATAAAGGCCATTATTACTACAGTGATGTAACTAGTCTCGACCCCAAAGGTCAAAGTTCAAGGTCAGTGGTCAAAATTTACAAACAAGCTCTGATTGAACTGAAATTTGACATGAATAATCCTCGTGATATCTTAAATACAGAACAATAACATTTGGCCCTATTCATGACCCAGGGGTCACGTTATAGAGGTGCAAAGGTCAAATCCCTGACATGCTTGGATTTAGTTGAAACTCAATGATAACGTTCCTCAACATTGTTAACACGTGAAAATACATTTAATGACATTTGTGACATATTGGTCAAGTTACAGGGGTCAAATGTCACTTAAAGGGCACATTAAGGGGTCACCATGCTGCCTTGTTGTCATGTGTATTTCATGACTAGTTCATTCTGTTTTTACACATTTCAAATTATTCATACATGACCCTAAATATTACTACAATTGACCAACTGCAACTTCACAATATATGTTAGACCAGATAATAAACTGGGTGGGCCCTTTGGGCCATTGGGCAGATTGGATTTACTGGGTGGACCAAATGATTTTGTATGTGATTTACCTCCCTGTGACAATATTTGCTTTGAAGATCTAATCAGGGGATTCCATCTGGTTGGATATCTGGTCTAAGGTTGCCAAGGCAACACCATAGTTTCTTTTTATACCTTCCAACATCTGTGGATAACAATAATATGCCTATTCCTGCAGAATTGACTATGCTTATGGATTCACACCAGTAAATAACATGAGAAACTGCAAATGAGGTCGGTTTTTTGGTGACCCTCGCCTAAGTATACCCTAAAAACTGAGAGAAATGGCGAGATCTGGGTTGCAAATCATGGTTGCTATCAATATTAAGTATAAAATCTGTAGGAATATCAAAAAAGGTTGTCATTGATATGTTATTTTGATCCGACAAACCAATATTAACCGTATTCTTACAGGGAATACATGACTGAAAAAGTGCTCTGACCTCCAGGGTCCACGGTGCATGCTAGTCTTCACGGTCCAGTAGCTTGAAAATTTGGGGGATAACTACCCTGATTTCATGATTGATTGGGTAGGAGATATAATGATCTTCAAGCAGAATGTTAGCTTTCCATTGAGGAGAAAATGATGTTTTCATCTCGCCCATTTTGTACAGTAACGAATGGGACAAGTATTTCACAGCTGTTTGACCCCATACAAATCATCTCTTTTATTTTAAGAGCAATTTTAAGCAGTGGCAACACAGTTTTGACAACTGTTATAGCTTGGGACATGCAAGAGCTATCACCTCTGCAAAAATCAGAAAAATCCATTGCAGGAATCTTGCCATATAGGCCTACAAAGGTCATGATTTGTATGTTATAGCGCCCTCTATATGCCCATTCTCCATAGAGAGACGTGTTAAACTAGATTTTAAAGAAAAATCATATTTGCCCGCAATGAAATTTCATAAAATTTACACAGGAGGAAGTCAGTGATACAAATAATCCAAATTAGTTGTCAAAAGTGTGTCGCTGGTGATATATTTTGTTTTATTCTGGTTTTGTCATAATAAATGAGACCTTCAAACAGCTGTGATTTACTGATCCAGTGTTGTCATGTATCCTCTTTAGAGTGATTATTTGATCAATGCTATAAGTAAAATGCCAAATAAACAAAAAACAACCGATAAACAAACTAGTCTGAAGGTAATGTGAGTAATGCAACCAATCAGAAACCTTTTATAATAGAGAACAACATCTATGCATTCTGAAAATGAGTAACCATAGCTAAATTTGATTATGAATGCTGCTATCACAAAGAAAGCAATGATATGGAGAGGCAACGATTCTAGAATAGACATCTCAAACTCGGCGCTTTCATGTATACTGTTACCCCTGATTAAATATACAATTATAGAATATGTCAGTAACCAGCATATTAACCCAAGAATGCAATTACTAATAAAATTAAAGGCTGGCAAAACTGATCTATCTCCAGAGCTCAGTAAAGATTGACCGTGATAATAAATCCATTTTTGTATTGTAACTAAGGTTAGCATGAAGCATGTCATGAGATAGAGTGACATTGATTTTGGCATAATTTCACATCTGTGTCTACCTAGAATGATTAAATATGTTAAAAGAAAATACAATATTTCATAAGCCAAAACTAACAATGGAACACAAAACAGCCAATTCTTGGCCAAAATTCTTATCCTATTTAGTAGACTTAAGTTTCTCAGTAAAAAAATAGGTGAGCAAAACCCAAAAATGAGCACTAAATTGGAAATGTGAAACTTTATTTTGTCAGGCTCAAAACCCATCAAAAGGCATAAAACCATAAAATAAAAAAACAAAGTAACTGAATGAGTGAGAATTGATGAAAACATTTCTTGTTCGATTTTCAGAAATCTATATGAAATGTTAACCACAAGAAACAATAATAGAATTATTAGCATCGGGCAGATGTGTGTTAACATGTGAAGGCATTTAAAATGATCTGTGCCTAAGTGTTCAGCAAATTCTTTTAAAACACTGTGCATTTCTAATATGATCCAATTTCTACAGGTGGAATCCTGAAATTTCACCAGTCCAAGTTTGGCCAGTTGAAAATATACTTCTGCACCTGGATAAGTTGTGTTTTTTTCAAGACCTATTTTCAGAAAGTGGAGGTGTATGTTCGGTTTGGTTTTGAATATCAAGGTTTTCAACATTGGAAAAAAGGTGGATGTATTAGCTGGATTCAGGGTTGTTTTTCATCTCCTCGTATTTCAACTCTGGATGTTGTACAGTGTCGATTTCCATATAAATTTGATCTGGTATCAAACACGCTGCTTTCAGTTGGTGGCCAATGATTTTGAGCAGCAAAGGTATGCCCTGAGTAATTTGTGCGATTTTGTTGGCATGCTCATCCGTCATTTCTGAATGTATCGCCTGCAACAACACCACAGAAGCAGCTGGCTTTAGTGGTTGTAAATTGAGTTTAAAAAAGTGGAGATCATTACAGCCCAGTTCCTTTCTTGATGTTGTCAGGATGGTGATTTTATCCAAGTTCCAAAAGCATTTTCGTAAGAAATATTGAGAGTTATAGAATAATTGTAATGCAAAAAACAATGCCATCAAGTATTAGAAGAACTTCTGAATCTGACTGGATCTCACTTATCTTCTCTATAATATCCTCATGGATGTGACGACAGCAGAGTGATGACAGAATTGTTTGAAAAAATTTCATCAGGAGATGCCGTCTTCGGGTTGGATATCTGGTCAAAGTTTGTCAAGGCGACAGCATAGTGTTTTTCTTTAACTATCCCCCCACCTTCTGGGATAACAATGACTTGCCTATTCCTGCCAGAACCGACTATGCTCACTAACTTTGTTTCATACATATCTTTTGGGGATATTAGTTCGTTCATCGTCTCGGCCGTAAAGAAAGGGTGGCGCAGAAAATCAGGGAAGTAAAAGTTGATTTGTGAGGAATGCATGACGTGGGACTGTTTTTGTTCCAAGATTATTACCAGTGTTTTCTGAATGCGGTAAGGTGAAGCTGTGAAGTTGTTATTGTTCCACAATTCAGTTATTTGAATTCCTCTTGAGTGGATAAAGATGCACTTCTTAGCCATAGGCCTAGTACAGCTATAAGCAATACTAATATGGCACCGATAACACAAACTTTCTCTTTCTAGGTAAGAGAGGAGAAAGAGGAAAAATGTAGAAATTAATGTTTTGAAAAATGCATAATGACATACTGTAATCTGTAAAAATGCCCCAGAGTATGATTTTTTTTTTCAAAAAGAGGGCATTTATTAGAGGTGCTTTATTCAGTTATATTTCCTCTGCAAACCAGTAGCCCACCATCTCTGGGAAAACCATGGTGCTCCACACAAAAGGATTGATGTTGGAACAAGCTCAACAACATTAATTGCAACTAAAATTGCGTGGTTCTTGGCTTTTGCAGTTTGTGACGCGGGGTACCAACGTTAGTGTTATTGGGATCCGTACAGAACCTTATCCGCAATGATCTGTAGCATTAGTTAACTTTGTCACCACCATAGGGCCCCTGTCTAACTCCCCCAGGGCCCCTTTACAACTTACCAGGGTCCGCTTTACTAAAAACATACTAACAAATAATAACAAAACATTTATAAAGGCGCCTTTTCACAGGATACCAAAGCACATAAACAGAAAGAGGAGATGCAAGACAAAGACAGCAAAAACCTAAGAAAACCAATTATGAAACAAATAGGTTTTGAGCAGAGATTTGAATTTGTCAACTGTTTTGGAGCGCTACGGATATGAATGGGGAGATTATTCCATAGTTTTGGACCAGCCACTGAGAAGCCACTGAATCCCCAGCACTTATGCGCGTCCAAGTACATGTTTTTTAAGTTGGGCACCTAAAAAGGGTGGATTTGTTGCATTCTTAGTTTCCAAAACTTGTTTACATGCTAGTAGTTGTTAATTTTATAAGAGACAGAGCTTGTTTTGGTATTATTTTTTTTCCTTGGACATTGGCCTTCAATTTCTGAAGCAAACAAATATGATTTTAGTTTGTACTAATTACTGTAACTCGTAAGCATAAAAAGTCAGGGGTGGATCATGTGGTGGAGGAGCATGTGGCGGAGGAGCACAATGCTACAAAATGGGTGTACGGACAAACAAAAGCCATGGATAGGTTCAAATATGGCGGGTCTGGTTGTGGTCCTCTTATTCAGTAAACTAAAAATCTATAAAACAAACAAAATGTTTGAAAATTGAAAAACATTTAAAAAAAAAAAAAAAAAATAGGCAATTTTACGAAAACGCTTTGTCGAATTCTCTTCTAATTTCATAATGGATTGCTTGCTGAGTTACATCTAGTAACACCTCTCAATCATGAAAATATGTCTATTCAGTTCCAGATATGGAGAATAGAAGAAATCTCTCATTAATTTTGGACCACCCTGTACCTGTGTAAGGAGTATTTGTCTGCTAAAAGTTGTACATGGCTTGTGGTGGCCAATTTGTTAATTAATTAACAAGTGCAAAAATTGTATAATCACTGTATGTTTAGGGGGTGACACCCATAAACTGAATACCTTTTCTTACTATTTTGCTTGTTACACCCTGGTAGATTTATGAGTCACCATGTATGAGAAGCCCCCCCCCCCCCCAATTAAATCCCCCCCCCCCCAATTGTATTTGTTTCTGAAATCCTGCAGAGTATATGCTCTCCGCAATAATGTACTTATATAGGGGTAAAAGTACGTTTAAAACGTTATAGCAATCAAACCTGTAAAATCATTAGTTTGCCTAAAAAAGCACATGCAACGCAATTGGGTCCAACTTAAAAAAAACATGATCCCTAGGAACTTGGGAGTTCAATCATGACCAGGCGGGTGGTTAACTGAGCCAGGGCGGCTTATCACCACTGACAATTCGCTCATGTACTGGAGACAAAGCCCATTCAGTGCCTTATACAACAGTGAGAAGTGTCTTAAGAGACATCAGGAGATTTCACGAAAGAAGCGCCCCCAATTTTTTTGACCCAGGTTTTTGCATATTTGGAATGGTTTCCTAGTGCATTAGATCACACTGAAGTGAAGAAGCCGAATACGCCGTCTTTATGTAATAGATGTGATTTAGTACTTTCTTCGTGCACGACAATCACCAAGGGGAAGATTAATACCAGCCAACCCCGCTGTTGGTTGTTTGTAGATGAAATAATAAAAAAAAACTTGTGTTTGTATGGATTGAGTTTGAGTTTGTTTTTATCATCCAAATATTTATGTCATTGGACACATTGAGCAAGTTGAAAATTGACCACATTAGTTGGCCATCACCCTGAACAGAAGAATCAACTTCAATATAAACCTGACTTCATCAGCATATAAGTGGTATTTCAAATTATGATGACGAAGAATACGGCAAAAGCATGAGTGTAAGCACAAAATACCAAGGGCCTACAACAGACCCCTGGGGTAATCCATATTTGAAACGGTTAAAGGTCAGAGTTAAAAACCAGAAAGTGAGACACGGCATGATCTTTACTAGTTGCAACCAAAGTCCCAAGGTCCTAACTATCAGACATCTTCCCTTTTGAAATTGCAGACAACCTTCACAACCTGAGCGCCCTTCCAGCTGGCACAGAGAGTCCTTCCCAACTAACCCGCGTCCCCCTTCTCATTCTACCACAGATCCCCCTTTCCAACTAACCTATAGGCTAGCGGGCAAGATCTCATAGCGTTTACTAAGGACGCACCCCCTAACAGGTCATAATTTTGCTAAATAAATTGTCTAAAATTATCAAAATCAGGTCTATGTGTGTTCTCCATTCTAGTCTGTGCAAATTTTCGTGAAAATGAATAAATGTCAATCTCCTTTCCCCCGGAAATCAGTGGACCAAGAGATGTCACCACGTTCCATGGACTCCACGCAAAATACCGGTCTATTGGTAAGTAAATCCACGTTTATCGAATAGGATATGCTAGGACACGGATTCAGCAGTCCCTGGGACTGCCAACAACCATTCCATCTCTAAAAGCTTTGAATTGTTTTCACGCCCTGGTTTTAGCAGTGACCTAGACTGTCATGTTTCGTACAATGAAAATTAAATACTCAACTTCGATGGAGTTTAAATAAACTTTGATCGTTTGTAATTCATCTTATTCAAAAGGAAACGAAGATGCACAAAAATCATGAAGATCGTTTGATTGGCAAGCTATGACCTAAACATCTTGGTGTAGACCCAACACCATGATCTTAAGCATATAAATATTGGACCTCTTTTCTATTCAATTAAAAGTTTGTTTGGCACCGGGTCACCTGCATTTCATAAAGGTGAATGATTTTCGATTTCTGCAATGAAAGCAATAAATTGCATAGAAATGGGGTCATGCGGCAAGTTACGGGTTTGGTTCTGCAGAAAGATGTTAGGTCACAGTTTGCCAATCAATTTTTTTTCTCATGAGCTTTGTTCACCTTCGTTTCCCTTTTGAATAAAGGATGAAATATAGGGTCAAAGAAAATTGAACACACAGTAGAACCTCTAACTTTATTTATTCATGAAAGAGGACAGTATTCCACGTCATGAAAAATAGCTTAATCTCAATCGGGGTGATGGTATAACACCTACAATCTTTTCAGTTGCGTGGTTAACAATGGCTCTGCAGTTCCAGATGAAAAAGGAATCTGTGAAGTGTTTGGTCTTCTACATACCGAGCGGATTTATTTATCAATACCCCCATTATTGCTGGAGTCAATGAATCATGGTGTACATCCCGTAGTCACTTATATTCAGGACATAAATTGAAATGACATTTAATTCATTTTCTCGAGAATGTGCACATACTAGAAGTGAGAACACACATAGAACTGATTTCTATAATTTAAAAAAAATTATTTCGGAAGAATTATGTACTTGCCAGTGGTGCGCCACCTTGGTCCTTATCCGAGCATCTTTTTCGCTTTGGCCTTATAGCCTACTAGGCATAAAGGGAAATTTTGCAATCTTGGAGGGAAATTTTGCAATCTTGGAGGGAAGGTTGGATTGTACAGTGTGTCCCCCAAAAAAACAATACTCAGTGCCAGCTGCCATAAGTTTTGAACAAAAGCACATGACTACTTGTTCTTTGTTGCAAGGTAAAGGTTGGACTGTTAGCTAATATCCCTGAAAAATTTACAGTGATAGAGTCAATAGTTTTTAAGATATGACCCAAACAATCAAGTAACCTGCAGGACCCATTTTACAAAAATGAGGAGCTGGTTAACACAAGGGCGGCACTAAAGAACAGAATGGCAAATACAATTTTGATTGCAATCAACATTTCATTGCCTAAATTTCTTGGATAACAACTTCTACTGGATCAAATAAATGCATTTACGTAATTATTATTAAACTGATAATGATAAAAAAGTTAAAGTTAACCAATGTTTTAAATCCGGTTTTGTCCCCGCTAACGGGGGTGGTTGGATACACCTCACACTCAGCAATACTGCTGTGTGAGGATTTATTGGAGCAAAAGATAATTGACCGGATGCCCTTCCTGACACCAATCCACAGTTTTCAGCAGTGGGCCTAGCCTTTGGGCAACCATGCCCACCATACAAGGCAGCATGTGCTGGATGGCCACCAATAGCTCTCCAGAGCTGATGCCCTTGTGGGTAGATCTTCTTTTTCATTCTACCAGGGTAACCAGTTACCCTCCTCATTAGATTTCTTTAGAAAATCGATGGGGTGATGGTTTAGCCCTGGGATAAGCAGTACTGGTTACCAGGGGTACCAGTAGCAGGCCCCTCAAAAGGAACCTGACCTGGACCCCGAACATAGTGATTAAATACATTTCAAGACGATATAAATAAACCTCTAAGTCATGGCATATTACTTTAAATAATTATAAATGCTGTGGTTTGCAACTTTGCTTGTTACTTCTGAACTGCTGAACTTTAAGAAATTTAAATATATGTTTTCAATGCAAAAATCAATAACATATCATATATTACTTTTGTCATTAAATGTTTGATGAGATAAGACTTGTTTAAAACAAACCAGCGTTAAGTACACTCCTATTAAGAATACATGTAAATGAAACATACGACAGTATGTTAAATCGCGATATGCAGTTTGGAGCTTATTGATCAAAATTCTTAATTAATATCTCACTAATTAGGTTCCACTTCAGATTGTAACTGTGTGCATGTCTATACCATAGCATTATAATTACATATTGCAAAATTCTCAAAAAGTAAATGTCAGATAGACAGTATGGTGATGTGGGTGATGAAATAATAATAAATGCAGGGTTTAAAGGCACCCTGGAAATACAAAAAAAATAGCCAAAAATAGTTGTACATCCCAGGGGTAGGTGGTGAGTTATTCGCAAAGACTGAGCCAGCCATTCCCCCGTAGGGAACCGCTCTATCTCTTAACTACCAACGCAACGCAAAGCATCTCTTCAACTTCACAATTATGTTTGCCACCAGTTTTCACGATCTCCGCATCGTTTCTCTTTCCCCACATGGCAGATTGTGTTGACCCTCTTCCGATCTCCTTTAAACACCTCTCTAACTCTCTGCACGTTGTCATGGCTGCCATCCTTGGAATAATGTAGAATTTCTTGCAAAACTGACTCAAAGCACCAATTTTAAGTAGCTTCTAGACTGTTAGAAAAAATTTAATCATTATTATGACTCTAAATTTGCTACAATCAGATTTTCTTTAGCTCTACTTGCAGGCGTTGAACTCATTCCAATGTATATTAGCTGTATTAGTTGTCCCGGTATTGGATCCATTGCAATTTTTGTCACTCTAGTTATGACCACCCAAACTTTAGAGAGTAAATTCATTGGAGACCTTCACACAGGTACCTATAATCAATGCAATGTGTGCAATTGCTATAGAAATCTTTTTTGTTTAGAGATTTTCTGGTAGTAGAACCGTTGCATATGCTTTGGAATCAATTGCACCCATTATTTTTGTTTGTTTGTTTGTTTGTTTTGAGAATTTGGAGAGAATATGAATGGTCAAAATGCCAGCTAGACAAAACAGGACTGCAATAATCAAAGTGTGGAAAAACTAGAGCATTGCAATTAATTTCAAAGCGCTGGAGGAAGATATACTAACTCCTAACGAACAACCATATGTTTTGAAAAATAGACAAAATATAATTACATGATCACTTTTGGTTTAAATTGGACAAATTAACCCCCACTACACACCCAAATTGACTTTTTTCACTATTTTTTACCGTTTTTTTTTTACAGCCGTAACTCTGAAAAACTATAACCATAAAATAGTGTAAACTTCCTTTTTTTTGAATCTTGTAATCAGACAACCATCATGGGGTACTTTTCAATCAATGGAACTATTTACAATGTTGACCCGTGTATAACCATAACCCAAGCTGGGTCCATTAAGGGGGGTTGGGGCCAAGTGATCCGTCCGTCAGTTTATTTTATGGATTATCAATGCTGAGGTACTTGTGTGCAAATATTCACAAATTTTTATCCAGGAAGCGCACACTGCTTTCTTTCACTACAGTGAAATGGGAAAATTATTAAATGTTCAGAGTTGAGATTTTTTGGGGAGGGTATGTGTTTGTCCAGTTTATATACTTGTAGAGTGGTAGCAGTAATGCAGGGTGTGGGTTTTGCTCGTCAATGTGGTTGTTATTTGGAAAAAAAATGACAGTAAAATTATTGTAGTTTGTGGGATGCCCCCCCCCCCCAACTGGTCCCGCCCGGTTGAACAAAGTTGCATTTTTAGGGCCTTGTAATCTCAAGGGAAGGATTTCAATGGCTTTTTGATGCCATAGTTTGCATTCTACAGCAAAATTACCCAAGAAACATGTTTTTAAACTTAATTATGGGGGGTGTTATTCTCAAAATTCTTTACCTCTGCTGCCCCTTATTAGAAATGCAGCGTTCTGATTTGTCAGTTCACTGTTTAACGCTCATTATTCTGCAATAGGGTCGGCAGAATGCATTTTCTCATTATATCACGCTGTTTTGTCGGTAATAGAATAGAAATAAGGTTTTGCAATTTTATTGGGCTCATAATAGTATCCCGTTCCCGGAAAAAAATAAAAAAATAATGGACTCGGCTGCCGCCCTCGTCATTATTTTTTTTTCGACCTCGGACACATTAATCGCCCATAAGGATACTGCATCACCCTTTTTTTCTTTAATTTTACCCCTCCCAATCCCAACATCATCTTCGTCGTCGCGACACTTTTTTTATGCCGACTCCCCTAAAATTGAGATTGCTCTACCGGGAGAACGAAACGTTGTATGAAGCTCAAAGTTTCAGGATTTTCATATTTCATCAATTCCAACTACCTCACAAACTTAGAAAAAATTGAAGGGATAGTGTGGTGCAAGTGTGTTGAGTTGACATGGAATGGCTCCAAACTGTTTTTTTTAGAATATCATGTCAAGTTTTAATTCAAACATACAATAGCACTATCTCAGAAAGTAAGTTTTGATCACTAGTTTCATCCTTAACACAATGATTTTTAAGATCAGCTTGTTTGTATTGGTCTTAGGCCAAGAAAAAAAAGAAAGGTCAGACTCACATAGCCATGCACTTAAGTATATGTAGTCACTTTGCCACATAACCCATGTGAAGAACAGTGCCTTCCTATCGGTACCTTGGCTCACCCGAGCCAATGTTTCACTAAAATTCCCATATAGTTCAAGAATCTGATGTACTATCACAACACTTAAGGAAGGTTCCATTTTAAAGTACTCATCAAAAGCTTTATTTTGCCTAGGTAGGTAGTACCCTTCAGTAAGATATTTTAAAAATAACATTGAAAATCTCGCACAAATGCACCGGCTCCCCTATTATAGCTGCCTAGTTCAAAATACATGGGCAAATAAAAAGTCCATCAAAAATACAATAAAAAAGAATTTCTGCATATGCCCATTTAAAAAAAAAATTAAAAAGTTGAAAATTTTGCCAAATATATGTGAGACAAAACCTTTTCCTTTGGCCTTTAAAGGTGCAACGAGAGATTCCACATATGAGGTGCCCTTAAAAAAAATCGAAAGTACTGATTTTTACCCTGATGTAAAGATTTCCATCAATAATGTCCCCATTTAAAAGGATTAAGCTGAGATATGTTTCTTTGGTACAAAAATTGTGAAATTTCTAATTTCGTATAGGAGCAAATACGGAATTCAGCCTATGTTTTATATTGAAATATAAGGGAAACAAAATCACCCTTTTTCTCTCCTTTAAGGGGAGAATCTAGTTCAAAGTCTTGTGATGTAAGATTTGCAGTGGTCTTAATTTTGTTACATTGCTACAATTTTTAGATTTTTTATTTCACTTTTTATTTGGTGAAAATCGGACATTCCGTTCCCATTTTATGATCAATTAAAGTCAATTGAGTCTCGCGAACAAGCATAATTTGTTATGTTTTTATTGTTTTTCAAGCAGCTATATTTATTATTTTTTCACCCTGCAATATTTAAGACATTGACAAAATAAATTAATTTCTAGCCTACAACAGTGATTAATTATAGAAATTTTGTATTCATAATTTACTATAATTCATACTAAATTTTAAGTTTAAAGAACAAAAATGTTACTAATTAGCATAATTAAAATTAATTAAATGTTTCTAGATCATTAAGGGCCATAACTTTTTTCACTTGTAAAAAAGTTGCTCTGGAAAATAAATCAGGTTCTAGTAGAGCTTTTGACTTCAAATTTGGACCAATAGTAATTCATGATATGTATTACAACCTAATGGGCCATTTTGTGGAATTTCTCTTTAGTTTTATTTTTTGGGAGGGTCAAAGGTCTCACCATCAATGAAAATTCAAAAAATCATGGGGCAACCCGAAAATCAAATTACAAAAAATCTCTGCATTAGGTTGCTCCTACTTGACCTACTAACACATGTTTTAAGTCTTATTATTACCCGAGTATTGCAAGTTAGTGAAAAATGAGGAGCAACTTTTTGTATTTCACTGAAGCCCAAATTAAAGTTTGTTGACCTTTGACCTTGTTTAATGGCAATTTAATGAACTTGAACTCTGTAAATGGATTCATTTTTGACAGGCTTACTTATTTCTGAATATTTTCATATGACTTTCCTATATAAATCATGAACTACATGTGCTAGAGCATATTGTTAATAGACACCTCATTTTGAACTAGATTCTCCCCTTAAGACATTTCTGTACAGTTATTTAAGGAAAAGGGCCCTGTCAGCAGCTTAAGGTGGGGCCCTTTAGTGTCGTGAATAGATGCAATATCCCAGTTTAGTTCATCTAGGGTGTGTCTGAGGGGGGCCCTGAGAGCAATATTTTAGGAGGGGGGCCTGTCAGCAGCTGCTGACACTGCTGACTCTTAAATCCGCCACTGTTTCTGTAGCCAAATACAAGGTAAGAAATCTATTGAGTGTCAAATCTCTATAAATTGCTATTATGACACAATATTTGGGGGTCTCAAAATCTCTCGTTGCACCTTTAATATTGAGATAAATCTGCACTACCCCTTGGAAGACCAAGGCAGTTTTCTAGGGTGAGTATGGATTCCAAATGATAGATTTCATTGGTAATTAATTTGAAATCCACACTCCCTATGTGAACACAGCTGTTTGAATGTCTCATTTATTATGATAAAACAAGAATAAAACCAAAAAAATCAACAGCTTTGACAACTAATTTGGACTATTTATTCCAATAACTACATTCTTTGCAAATTTGATGAAAATTCATTGCGGGCAAATATGATTTTTCAAAAAAAATCTAGTTTTACACATCTTTCTATGGGAAATGGCAATATAGAGGGCGCAATAATATACAAATCATGACTGTTGTAGGCCTATATGGCAAGATTCCTGCAATGGATTCTGATTTTTTTTCGGAGGTAATAGCTCTTGCATGTCCCTACTTATATCAGTTGTCAAATTGTGTCACCATTGCTTAAAATTGCTCTAAAAATAAGAGACAATTTGCATGGAGTCAAACACGTGTGTGAAACTAACTTGTTAAACCTACATTTGAAATTCACGCTCCACCTTGAAAGACACTGCACTATCACTCAGTGATAGTGCATGTGTGGCGCAGCAAATAAGTGCAGGACTCAAGATCATAAAACCATTGTAAATAGTGAGTTCGGGCCCGCTGTAGTCAACATGTTTGTGTCCCTGGGCAAGATACTTAATCTCAATCATCTCGTTTACCCAAGCGAAATTTGGGGAGCTGTTATGGGGAATATTACAATCTAAGTTGTAATAGGGATGTGCGCTTGGCCAGCTGCCGGCCTAGATGAAGCGAAATGATTGTGACGATTTCCTGACGGCAGCGTAATAATAATA
>JAMKCH010024549.1:0-19655 GCA_023653785.1 Ophioderma brevispina
TCATTTAACCATGTCTTTGATGAGCGTAATATTGCAAGCTTTTTATGCACCACCAGCAACAAGAGGTTACCAGATAAAAAACTCTTTTTTGCTTACGTATGACCTCTGTCAAGGTCTGACCATGTGTATTACAGTTAGCATGGTGGGTGGGGGAAAGGTTTTTTTTTTAATTTAAATTGAAACCATATAAAAGACAATTTAAATTACTTTCCGTCTTTTATATTCAATACTGTCACTTCCTTAATCTCAACACATTTCATGGCAATAGTAAATTCCATTACATTCACCTATGGTTCCAACTAGGGAAGGGGTAAATGCACCTAACGCGTCGTGTAACAAAGAAAGTGGCATAGTTCAATTTTGTTTTTGGGTCATAAATAAAAAAACAAATCATTGAAATTTTCCAACCATTCACCTGCAATCCTTACCATAACGTAAATCACAACGGTTTATTTTTAAATCCAATTAAATCTTTACTTCAATCTGTTAGTAGAAAAAATGGACAAAATAAGTCCATTTGAAAAATCAATGTTTCTTGATGAAGTAATCCACAAGACTCCCTTTAAAAAAGACATTTAACACAAGTAAAATCAGGAGGTGTCATGTACAAAGCCATGTCTACCTGCCGCGGCCATTTTTTTTTTTGGCTGATAGAAAAAAATATGCTGATAGCATCAATGTTTAAGTTTGTCATGACGTGCTCTTACCTGTGTAAGTCTATGGGAAAAACCAAGGTGAATTTTAAGTTCTGAAAATACAAGATGGTCTAAATTTGGCAATTTTGGCAAATGATTATTTTAATTGGTTATTCAGAGTAGATCAATAATAATTTTTGGTTCAAAAAAACCTATATTGTTAGTTGCTGAGGATGGGAATTGCGAAACCACTCCTTTTCGGATAGTGACAATTTCAATTGGCCATAGTCCATATTCAATTTTCGGATTTTCATTTTTTATTGTTGGGTAATGTGGTTCTTACGTACGTGACCCCCCTTTACTTGTGTTTAGTGTCATGATCAAACTCTTGTGTTAGTGTCTGGATCAACTCCCCGTTGTTATCTGGGTTGGGTCCCTAGGAACCACCCCCCCCCCCTTGGGCACTAACGGAAGTTTTTTTAGGTTGGGCCTTAAGTGTTTAACTCCTCGTCTACCTGCCCATTTTGTAACAAATTGCCGAAGGGGGTGGTTACCCCCACCCCCTTGATTGTCGTTACGGACCACCCTATTCCTGTAATTGGTACCAAAGGATAAGCTTAGATTTCTTTTCTTCTTTCCCTTGTACCAAATAAGTACTAACGTCCCCCTTATGACGTCACCATGACGTCATATGTTGAGGAAAGTACGAAAATCTGAATATAGGGTGAAATTGATATTTTTCCGCAATTTTAGAGATTAAGCCACTCAAACCCCCTATTAGAGCTCTAAAATGATTCATTATATAAAACTAGTCATTTCCCATCAAGTAGAGTCAAAACCCGCATGAAAATCTGATTTTCCTCACCTTTTTTGGGCGAAAAATTGAATTTTTCCCTGTGTGTGTCTATGGAATGGCAGTTTTTTGCTGACATGCAAAACTTTACGTTCAAATTGGTACGTAATGCTAGGCATGTTGTGTTCTGTGATGTTCCTGGTGTTGTGTTCGGGCATGTTGTACTTCTCTCCGAGGGGGGGGGTGGTTACCACCCCCTATCGATCACTTTGGGATCACCCTGTATCCTTACTATACCCGGTTGATGTTTTTGTTTTGGATTAAAAGGAGCAGGAACATGACCATTGACAATTACACCATTAAATAATTATGGCACCAAAAGAAAGGGGTTTTTAGCAAGCCGGGGAAAAAACCTGAAGGGGGGTGGGTAACCACCCCCCCCCCTTCCTGTAGACCGAGGGTTAACCAATTATAATGGCAAAATTATTGAATCACCAACCTTTTTTTTTTCTTTCCTGTACACATGAATGGTAACTATGTTGCTCAGAAAGCAGCTTAGTAAAAATAGTAAAATCTGCCTAACAAACACCCCTGTTTAAAAAAAAATAAAACTTTTAATGGGTACATTTTGGATAAAATTGGGTGAAAATTGGCCTCATGAAATCCATGTTTAGCCCCCAATTTTTCAAGGTCAAATACTATTTTTCATTTTTTTCCTTTCGTTGTTTGTTAATATTTTAGGGGGGAGTCTTGACATTGATGAGTTGTTATTGTAATCTTCCTATGTAATGTTGTTTTTAGGTTTAGGGTCAATAGATCCCCCTATTGACACCAACGGTTAATTCCCCGACCTTGACCACTTATGCGTTAAGCAATAAACAGATTGAGAACCCAAATTGGCCGATCTAAGGTTTCATTACAGTGGGCTACCGGGAAGCGATCAGGACCTACCTTGGTATTTGAACGAACGAACGAACATACAATGGAACATCTCTTGGTCTGCCCACTGCTGGAGCAACCAACGCACAAGCAAGGACCCGTCCGGAATTCAGAAGCCAGCAGACTAGTACCATCTCTGCTGGATCCATATTTGAGGAACCACAGTGTTTAGACACGGTAAGAAGAAGATAATAACGCTACAAATTTAGAAGACACTTAACCAACGTCTGTTATACCGAAAATAATACTTCCCAAAGCCAAAATTTTATCACAACGTCCATACCGTTGCCGCCGTCATCTCATACTTTTATAGCCAAAATATTTGGAGGAAAGCCTATGTGAGCTTGATAATTAGCTTTGATTGCCATATCTTGCCAATTTCCAGAAGCATTCTCAAGCAGGAGCTCTCTCCGTCTATACTTCCTAAGGTCGATATGCCACCATTGATCCATATAATCGAATCTTGAACTCGCTTAATTTCGTCAAAATCCCACTTGAAGGTTTTATTACGGAGGGAGGCTGTCATCGCTTCGGTTTTTCCCCCCCCATGTTGATGAATAGTCGTCAGTCCAGCCAACTTTTAATTTACTTTGTGTGTGCGAGATCGTGTGGTGTGTGTGTGTGTGTTTGTGTTCGTGGGGTAATTTGTATGTAATGGCACCTCTGTGTGTTTGGTATGCTTATCCGCTCGTTTCCGTCCTGTCTGGACGGTCCTTCCTCTTTGCTGATGTTTGTATTGTCCCTGCGGAAGCTCAAGGTCGATTCCCTTTTCGCGTTCTTAAAATACGCCTGTTATCTGGTGATAAGGAAGCTCCTTAACGGAGCAAAAAATCCAAACTCTAAATAACTATCCTTATGATCCTGGTTTACCATGATGCCTTTGGATCATAGTACTTGTTACCCCTGGCACAGTATTCATCACCTCATACTCGTTTAGAAGAACCACTGCCCAAGAGAACATATGGAGTATTTGCAGATTGACCTCTTGTGACCCCCGTATGTACATTTGACCCCATCCACAAACCGCATGGCAGACGACACAAGCTTTCCCCCGTTCCCGTGTATTTGTTTTATATGACACGGTCCACCTTTTCTGTCAGTTGAAACCCGCAGCTCATCAATTTCCCCGACTGTTCTGTAATATTGATTGTGAACCACTAATCATTTGTTTGACAATTTTCCCTGCGATGGCAATTCATGAGCAAAGAATACAAATTTGAGCTTAAATAAATATGACAATTATATTACTGATGGTCGCATTTGGACGTTACTCCAAAAGTCAAGGGATTTCTCCTGGTAAATTATATGTTATCTCAATTGTACTACCTTTTTTTTTATAAACGGTTAATTTGGCAAAAATAAGAACTCATCAAATATATACATAAATATTAGTTCGTGTCTCCTTTATTCAATTAATTGATTACCTCAAACCCACATTAATTTCCCCATCATCTACGAGGTTATCCACATACGTGAGTTGAAGATGATATTACAGATTATACATTTTGTTTTAATCAATACATATATAAATTACGAGACGAAATTTTAATATGGGTGCAAAATGTTTTAATTATGTCTACAATTTAAGTTACAAATAGAGGACACCAATCAGTCATGCAAATATCGTGGCGGCCCCCCTGAAAAATTAATGTTAAATAGGCCATATACTATAGCTAAAACATTTTAAATATTGCTTTGCCCCCCAAAAAATATATGTGCCCCCCTTTGCCACACCTGAAAAAAGCTGGCTACGCCACTGAAGATATATGACAAACCTATTTGCTCAAATGGTCAGTCGATAAGCTTGCCCATTAACCTTAGTTAAGACGATTAAAACTAATACTTAATTCATGAGGTTACATTTACACAGAATATTTCGTAAGCGTTTTAAATGTTTCATTTTCCTTGAAGCTGACACGATAACTTTATAATTGTAAACGGTTACCACATGAGACCTCTAAATATTTTGATCATCAAGTAATATTAAATAGTAAAAATCTGAAACTCTTACAATGAGACGCCGCACAGTATAGCGCATCTACTTCTATTTCTTATAGTTAGGTTGATTGCTTTGGGATAAAAGGATGGCTTTTTTGCACAAGGTTTCAGATATTCACGACCGCCGTTTTTTTTCCAAACGTTTGTTACGATTGTTTCTGCAAATGTTTCAATATTTACTAGAGTTACTACTATCGTAAGAAATATTGGAAATTTGATGTCAGACTGGATACATTTTCCTTAATACTCTAAGCAGGATATATAAAGGTCATGATTGTTCTTGGTTGTTTTTGTTTTTGTTTGTTTTTTTTTTTTTTTTTTTTTTTTGTTTTTTTTTTTGTTGTTTTTTTGTTTTTTTTTTTTTTATACGCTATCTCTATGAAATTTTGTTTAATTTTACAGGATGTCTTTTAAGTGGAATATATAATCCGAATCAATTGTCAAAACTGTGTAGCGCCCTTGGTATTTTTTGTTTATTTTTGGATTTTTATCACACATAATAGTCGACTATATATATAATCTTATATATATTATCTATATATACATCATGTAAACAGTATTATTTACAGGTGACTATCTTTGATTAAGAGTGCCGCACATCCCATTACAGAGAGCGTAAATAAATAGCAAAGTATAGACCTCTGAAAGGCAACACGTTACTCTGAGTTCAACGGTATAAAACCATCACTTCGATCACTGGTCCGATCTTTCCGACGGATGATGACTCACAGTCGTGTCTTACCCAGTAGACATGTATGTATCATATTACTCCCTGGTGTTCACGCCTGAGGCTTTCAGCACGTGTCTGTACTTTTCCAAATATTCGATAGTGCTCAACCACTACGAGTAGTGGGCGTAATATAACATCATAGTAAACTAGTATTATTTAGATATATGAAGACGTTTTTAAGACCAAGGAAGCAGCTATAAGGAAGCAACATATATAAGAAAACAAAATATACATAATAAAATAAAATAAGACAATACTAACTATGTTAAAGTAAATCAAACAATAATAGAGCAATATGATTTGACGTCCTGGATTGCCAAGCTTGTGAATCTTAGGTAACGCCATAAACTTCAGAACAACGGGAAACCAGGATATTAGACCTAGTCTAGATCGCCTATGTATGATTGCCATGGAAAATGAGGAAGACCGAATAAGCTTCCATACAAAATCAGGTTACTAAACCACTATATTTGAATGCCATCACTTTTTGATAAATTCGCTTCGTGATTTTTCTAACTATCCTGATATCAACACTATTTTACTTGTTTACAGTTTTTTTTTTGTTTATTTTACACAGTGGTTTAAAAATTTGTTGCTTTTATAGTGTTTTAGCAACAAAATCCGCATCGTTGATGGCAAGCATTCTTCTTAGGAACCCAACCTGATTTTAACTAATAAAAGGAGGCGATGGGATATATTAATATTAATATTTGGAAAAAAAAAATGATTGGTAAAAGATAACGTTAGTTGTAAAACTACAATTGTAGATTTCGGGTCCCTATGACCCCCCCCCCCCCGTGACACGTAGTGTTAATAAAGCCTGATAGATTTTTGGAATGTCTGTCTATCTCATGTTAATGTGAACTCCACTCTGTAGCCGTTTTTTTCTTCTTCTCTTATGCAACTTATCAATACAGCGCTCTCAAGGGAGTAAGACTAATTGTTTTTAGCATCCCAATCACCCCGAACGATCACTCACTTATCGATACTTTTGCACTGCGCTTCTTGCGGCGGAGAGGTGCTTGTACCTGTCTGAATATGAAGTCTGGAGTAAGAGAACAACCGGTATCAGGACATAACATTACGGGAAAACACACGGCCTTGATTGAGCACATGGTTTTCGTATACCTTTAAAAAACAGCATAGTCGTCGCTATACTTAGCGATTTAGTTTCAGTCATTTCAGGAAATGGAACATTGCAACGGTTTTATGTGACGTCAATGAGTTTTTTGTCACATCTGTTAGGGGCCGATAACCTCTTAATTGCCAACAGATATTTCCAGTGACGTTATTTTAACGGACGTGCGTGTAAATGAGTATGCTTAGTTGTATGTGGATGCAAAAGTTAAATTTGTTAAATAAACGAAATTTGGTGTACATTATGTTGTTACCTCTTATGCTGCTGTGTAATATTGATTAATCATTTATTCTTATTTCTTATGTTAACTAGTATAGGGAATTTCCAGACATTCATTTCTTCTTTTATTTTTCGAATTTAAATATAATAAACTTCATAGGTCGCAAAGCCGGCGACGTGTATTGCAATTATGTTTCCTATCAGGTGAAGAGTATGTTATCAAAAGGAACAACAATCCCCGGGACAACAGCACGTGTTGAATATGTGCGCTTCTTTATAAGGATATAAAAAGTGCAAACGAAATAACTGCCTCCGTATGGAGGAGGAATTCTGTCAGGGAGGTCGTGTTTCTCAAGCCTTGGTTTCAGACATCGGCAAGATTCTGTTTCGCTCGCGAAATTTTCTTGACTTCATTGTTTAGATTTTCAAAGAGGTGCTGATCATACATAGTTAAAAGGTATTCAAACAACACAGGAAGACATAACAAGGATATGAAGTAGTTATCATTTACCTAAAATTAATCTCACACCAGCTAAAAATTTACGGTAAAATTTGTGAGCTGAGAACTCCAGGTTCAACTGACATTGTGGGTTTTGTGGATAACATTTGTTTTAATTTTAACATTTGATAAGGTTAAGTTAAGTGAGATATAATTTTGTTTAAAGGTCCATGGACAGAGCCGGCTGAGTCACATTTCTTCATGTTACATTTTCGTATCTCAACAGTATCCTATCATATCGCAACACTATTTTTTTAAGTGAACATCAGGAAGTGTTCTTCTTCTTCTGTCTTATCGTGTCCAACACTGGTTCTCACATATGATCCAGCCGATATGGGTACATCATCTGGCTGCTTCACTGAATTTCCGCAAGAATGTTAATTTCAAGATAAATATATACCCAACCCTACTGACGGGCCTTCTACTTTTTCGCGAAGCGTGATCCAGTGCTGGAGTTGGATTTGACCCGCCCCGTGAATGACGTCAGAGTAACAAGTGTAAACAAAGCTCACCCGTGGGCTAACCGCACCTCACACTCCATATATCTCTCCTGTCGGGTGCTGTGGAGCCTGAATACAGCTATTCTGTTCTGATTCTCCTTGTCGTACGATCGCGCCGCTGGTGCAGGACTGTCGACAATGCAAGCACATTATATCGTAGTAATTTTAAAGCACCAAATCAAGAAAAAATTATGCCATATGATACAACACTACGACGCATATACCGCGATAAGTCAACTGTGTCTGCATAAACTGGGCCACGGCTCACGTCCGTTCCACGGTGACGATCATGACGCGTTACGCGTAACGCGTAATTTGTTACTCAGGCGTCACTTCCGGGTCAATCGCTGCCAGCACGATACATCACTTTCGTTTTTGGAATTTCATGAAACACATGAATTATGCCCAATTTTATCAAATGTACGGTTTACTCATTAACTGTCTTCATGCGCGATTTTACATTGATAACCAATACTCCGATGAATGAAACCCTTTTTTGGGTGGTATTATAAGTATGTTTAAAGCATGTCCATGGACCGTTTTAAGTATTCGAAATGTAAATTTTGTTAAATGTTCCCACTTGCAGGTTATTTTAATTGATATTTGGTGAACAAAGATGTCAAGGTTTAACCTTTGTAATTCTCAGTCTCAGCCTGGTAATTAATGTATACGAATAAAGGCCTAACATCACATCCGGTTAAAGCAATGGATATGTGAAAATGTTAGTTACGAATCGGTCATTTACGTTTAATTGTTTAATCTAAATGTGCAACTACGCATTTTTTTCATCATTCACTACTCACAGAATCAGTGCATACCAATTACTTTTTGTGAAATGTAAAATCGAAATTGGTCTGTTTATAGATGTTCGACTGTTCTCTGCACATATTTGTGAATCTTTTGACATTATGACACAAGATTTTTATAGTACTGAATCATAGTTCCTCTTTTTATTCTCACTTGCCCTGGAAGTTCGCTTGTAGAAATTATCTGTTGGGCATTTACGTTATTTGCTTGTCATTTAGCAGTAAACTCCGCGGTTGTTATTGCAATACCAATAAACCATCCATTTCCCGATGGCTTAGATGGGCCATGGCGAGCAATATTGCCCTATATATTTGCATTTAATTAGAGTATTGGGGGGATAATTCGTTTCATCATAGTAACGCTTAACATTTGCGGATCCGTCCGCATATGCTTGGAATTTAAGTAAGATATGACTCATAATAATAATATTCATTCACTGATATACTTTAAAATATACGAAATAAACCATAACCTCAGAATTGGCTATTCTGAAAAAATGAGTCTCTCTCATTTTATTATTCGTCTCCGAATGATATTATATACAGGAGAATTAAATACATGGCAAAGCACACAGCCCATGTAGAACAGACAAAGAGAGCAAAACGACCAAAACACAACCAAATAAACAACTAAAAAAAAAGCACAAAACGACACACACACAATGAAAACAACCGCACAACCAAAAAGACCCGTTACACAAGTTTTTTAATTAACGGTGTCGGTCTTTATTAGTATTATTATACTCATTATTATTATTATTATTATTATTATAAGCGTATGTTGTGGGTTATGGGAAATTAGCTATTCTTATGAACTAGTTAAGACTTTGGGGCGAAATTTCCCATTCCCCCTTAACACTTAAGTGACGCAGGGGTTTTTTCAACTCCCGTTGGTGCCGCAAGGGGGAGGTTCCATGGGACCCTCCCCTAATAAACCACTTTCCCGATGAATTTTTGTACGAAATTTATACCACACATCTTGCAGTTTTTTAGGAATGCTGTCTGTTTTACCGGGTTTTGCAAAATACTTTTCATTTTCTCCCCATATACTTTGGTTACAGTAACGGTTTGTAGCAACGTCAACAATGAAATTGTTTGTTTTCAGCACATAAAGGGTTAATTATTTTGAATGTTACTATTATTGTGTTACTTTTATGTATGTGTGAACAATATCATCAAAAAAAAATTGCTTTGGGTTCTTCGAGGTTTTTTAAAATATGTTCAGCTGACTATTTAACAAACTCATTAACAGCTTGGCCGATTTTAATTTTTTGGTATGAAAAGAAGCGAATTTAAAAGTCAGACCATTACAAAAAAATCGGCGCAAAAATTCCACGCGTAAAGCGCCATCGCGGAAAACATGTTTGTTGGTCACTTTGTTGCGGCTTTCTTCCGTAAATGATTGAATGTTTTACTTAATCCAAATTAAGAAAGCCACTAAATACAAAGGATATATGATTAATCTAAATAAAAAAGAGCTTCATTTAACCTAACCTAATGCATAATTAACATTCCCCCCCCCCCCGTGCCATCTTAGGGACCGTTCTTATTTCTACCGGAGGTGGCTGGCCTGTAACTGGCAGTAAGCGACCACAAAAATCACACGACCCCCCTTTCCTAGATACAAAAAGACAATGATGACCTCCCCCTGGTAAATAGAAAAAAAGTTATGACCCCCCCCCCCCCCACACACACCCCTCACGCACACCACCATCCACACATTTACAATCTATAATAATTCAATATGAAGTTATGTTCACACTTTTGACTTTTTCAACGACTTTTATATATTTGTTAATACAGGATGAATATCACACCAACATTCCTTTTTTTTATCCATCGGCAGTCGTGTTCGAAGCAGATATTCTTACATCATGTGACTTTTTGTGACATGTTGACCTTTTTGACATTTCCCCACCCTGTCAGACCAGGGGAGGCCCTGGGAAATTAATTACCTGGTTATGGGGCTTGTGCCACTCCTACCATATACTGAAGTTTGGCTACTCTAGCTCATCTAGAAAAAAAAGATATGGCAAAATGTTGATTTTTTTTAAATTTGACCTTTTTTTGACATTTCCCCACCACCCTATCAGACCCAGGGGAGGAGCCGGTTGACAACCTTTTGGGGTTAAAGTATTGTCTTATTTTGTATACCCAAAATATGCCACTCTTGAAAAAAAGTGGTTTAAAATCAAACTTAAATCATTATCACTGGCTTTCACACCATTAAAATATCACTTTATTTGACATAAACATAGACATACCCTTCTCAATCATTTTGGGAGATCATTTGCTTAGTTGGCCACCGTGTATTCAAATGGTATCTTGGATGAGGGTAAAATTTGACTACTTGAAACAAGTAGCTCGGTCTATATTATTCGAAATTTCAATTATCTTTGCAGCAAATTAAAGATTTTGAAATAGGGCCTTTCCGATGATACCACATATGTTATTTCAAAATTCCAAATGGGGACACAATCAGAGTAAAGTTTTTTTACTCACTTGTATTGTATTACGAACAATAAAAATGTTCTTTTTTAATAGCCCATACAGCCCTGCTATGTGTATTCAGTATGTCAGATAGCATTTGATCATAGATAACTGTTATATCAAATTGTACTGCAAGCACCCAGTGTAAAAGGCCTAGGCCATTTCTTTTCATTTTACATTATGATATCGTAATTTTATTTGTACTGCTTTTGTATTATAACTTTTTATCTCGTATTTGTATACATCCTAAGGTCTTTTTGTGCAACTTTGGAAATTCCCTTTTCCTCACTTTTATTTTGAGATTGAAATAACAAGTTCCAAGCTTGGACTAACAACCAAACTGAAACAACGTTGTCCTGAATCATTTAGAAACCAGTTGTTAGTATTCATAAGTTTGCCATGGGGATTCGAATAGTAAAAATATACTGTTGTATAATTTGTTTTTTGGTAAAAAATCGTTCAGGTTTTTCAACAGTTGCAATATTTAGGGTGCTTGTGCTGAATGGAGGTTACTCTTAGTAAAGCTGTAGGCCTACTGCTTGTCCAAGGAGTGTAGAGTCATAAGTGATCGTGCAGTACAGTTGTGGACAATTATCAAATAAAATTTTGGTATAAAAGTTGATGACCCCCCTTTTAATTTCTTGAAAAAAGTTAACCCCCCCTTTTATAATTTCTTGTAAACGTTGTGACCCCCCTTCGTTTGGTCCGCCCCACTCCCCTCGGGTGTATAATGAACGTCCCTAAGGTATTTTTTGGTTTATTATTATTACTAATTATATTTTTATTTATCTATTTTATTTAGTGGTTTTAACTTGATTATGCATCTTGGCCTAATTGTTTCACAATAATAACACATGATCATGAAGCGAGTCTTTGTTTTACTAGTTCAAGCCAAAAATGAACACTTGGGAATGTTTTAGGAGTGCTAGTGTAGGTCAAGATACCCATTGCCACGTGCATTAACACAACATTAGCAAGACAATATTCCTCTACAATCGGTTTTATAACAACGCACTTGAGTTTCCTACTGGGAAGATTGCAGGGTCATTGTATAAACCAATTAAACCTCTCCGTGGATAGCCCATAATTTTGCTAATAGTTTCCAATCGGAGATATTGCTCTGTTGCGATCTTAGAGGCTATATTCCATGCAACATTTGAATACCATTCTCAAACTGTTATGTTTTCTCCTCGTTTGTAGATACTTGTAACAATTTGATATTTTCGGCGGTAACCTTTTTTATATATTGTTTCAAATGTAAAGCATTTCAAAATGTATATAAACTGATGAAATACTGCAAATTGGTAATCGATACATAATTTTTCTGTGTAAAAATACAACATCAATAAATTATTGGACAACAATTCAAGGAAAAAAAGTGAAGAATAGTTTGACATATTATTAGTTTCCGTCGAATACGAAATGAGTACGTCTTTCTCGGTATAAGGCCATGAGGCCAAAGTAAAAAGTCCCGGATAAGGACCAAGGTGGGGCGCACCCCTGGGGAATACATAATCTTCCGAAATAATTTTCCTAAATTACAGAAATCAGTTCTACGTGTGTTCTCACGTCTAGTATGTGCAAAATCTCTGAGAAAAGTTAATTAAATGCACACCATGATCCACTGACTCCAGGAAATAATGGGGACTATTGATAATAAATCCGCTCGTTATGTATAAGACCAAACACTTCACAGATTCTTTTTTTCATCTGGAACTGCAGCGCCATTGTTATTACACCTCATGCAACTGAAAGATTGCAGGTGCTATACGCCAAAATCAACCCCCGATTTAGATGTAAAGGAATATGTCAGATTTTTGTCAAGCTCATTTGGACTTACTTCATAAAATATATGTACATACCTCACGAATTCCCGAAAAAAAATACAATTTTATGTAAATTAACACAAATAGAGAGCATTTGTAATTTTTTTTTTTTGCTTTTTTTGATCCAAGGAAAACGGGCGGATTTTGCGCCACGGGCTTCAGTGATCAAAAGCGCCCAACTCGTGACGTCAAAGTGCTGAACAAAACGTCGTGTTTGCTCGAATTGTTATTGCTGACCCTGGTGAATATTGCTGGATAATGACAGTCACTAATAAATTGAAAAAAAAAGTTACAGAATGACATATTTTGGTTTCATTTCGTTGTGTTTAATTAATTATTGAAGGGCACACTGCGATATGATGGTCACAACGACGTACATTATGGATGGTCATCACATTGACGTCACCATTTGCCTGCGATGTGGATTTGTCGGAATCGTTTTTCGAGTAAGCTATTGGGCGGGAAATTAAACGGGCAAATCTCAAAAAGTGGAAAATTTTCAACTTATTTTGATTTATCTTTAATCTACGTTACTTAAGCTTTCCATCCCATACCAATTTTCCAAATATCAGAATCATGAATATTTCCTTAAGACTATTTTCATGCATGACACAAATTACCAGTCATTTTTCACGAATAAACTTAGTTAGAGGATACTGTGTGTTCAATTTTCCTTGACCCTATATTCATCCTTTTTTCGCAAGGGAAAGGGAGGTGAACCACAGCTCATGATTGAAAAACATTGTTTTGCAAACGTGACCTACATCTGATTCGTCAACCACATCACATATGTCTGATCTGAAGAAATGCCGTTTTCGAGAAAATCGCTATTGAAATTTTACCGGGAGATGGAATGTTTGTACTATGGAATGAACCATACAATGTACTTGTGTAATATTGCCTGATGAAAAAAAAAAACATTATGAGACTAAGTTTTAAACATTTGCTGAGTTGAAAGTGCAAGTGTATTCCTGATATAACGCTACAAAGTCAAGTCTGTGTAGGAAACGCAAAAAAGTCGATTTTCACATAACTGGGGGAAAACGCTAATTCCGTTATATTTTCCAAAGTTGGGGGGCGGTTCAGATAGTCTCTAGGTGAAAAACGTCAGGTTAACGCACGAGGCAGATACACGACATAGAATCTGTATGTGAAACGTAAACCAGTAGGGTCGGTCGTCGGGCGATTTTTTTTTTCTTTTTTTCTATTCTGGAGCTCAAAATTGGCTAAAATAGCCCCGAAATCTGAAAAATCAAGAGAAAAATGATTTTTTGTTACAAACCAAAGTGACATTTTCAAAACCTTAAAAAAAAAAAATCTGCAAAAACTGAAAAATCGGAGTCGGTTGGGCCGTAAAACAGTTTTTTTTATTTTCGTCGCCTTACCTGGCAGTTTAAAGAATGGCCATGAGGCTTCCATATTATACCGAACGGGTTTATTTCAGGTATAGAATAATTTCCAAAAATAAACAATGTTTCACCTACCCCTTGATTTTTACAGTGCGCGAAAAAATACTGTTGTTCAATAAAATTGAAGTACGAGGAAACTAAAAGAGCTGTAGGCTTGCAAAATGTAATCGAGTATGTCCAAAGCAAGTCCCTACTTTTTCACCCTGTCTAAAATTTGATATTTTTTTTAAAATTTGCGGAATCCAAATTTTACCTAAAATGTGATTGTTTCGAGAACCCGTAAAAATAGCGACATTGATGAAAAGTTAATCGATTATGCCCAAAACATATTCCCACAAGAATATAGTATTACATTTTTGTCAAACTTCAAAATATTTGAGTAATTGTTTATGTTTTTTTTTTTTTTTTTTTTTCAAAGCAAGATGCAATTTTCAGCAAAATACCATATATTTCTATGGTACTCGGCATTGCGCAATACCCCAAAATGCGATATCTCTGAACGCATCCATCATTTTGCATGTTTGACTTCAGATTTTGCATTCTACACAAAATTTTAACATTGAAAACATGTTTTGTTTCATTGTTATAGCACCTTCACATTTTTACAATTTTGGCAGTAAAACCTAGGTCGAATCTGAAACTATGTCATATGTGTTTTTCCCCTGCCCAGAAATGATATTCAAGATAGGTAGGAGATAGACGGAGGACCGATAAGTAGACAAACATAGGCCATGTAGGTACAAACGTTCTTCGAGAGGGAGAGAGCAAGAGGGGGGAGGTTTGCATTTGTAAGGTTTTATAGTTAAATTCCATAAGGATGACGAGATGTTAACATTTCGTGCTTCAAACTAGATGTAAAAAACAGGCCAGCCATCGTGTTCATGTTTTTCTAAGCCGTTTACTGAGGCGCGCGTGGATCATCTGGGCCTGTCTTGATGACTTCGTTTAGCAAATACGTTCAAACTTCCGGGTATGATGTGGGACTCGATCTTATTCGAGATAGATAGTGATTATATGGGTGAAAATAGTTCCCTCTAGTTAAGCCATTGGATATTTGATATGCGATGGAAAATAGACCACAGCCTGAATTTCATTCGGGTTATAGCCCTCACCGCTAGTTAAACTTACAGCAAAACCGAGTTTTTATAATGTTTCGGTATCAAAATGAAATTGACAAAATAGGCCAATTATTTAACACCAAAGGATTCCCGTTATTGCCCAATGCGGAGGGCATCCAAACCTCTCCATCCGAAAACTACTTTCCCAAATATATGTCATATTAGACAATATCAAATTAGTAATAAAATAATGTCATTATTTAGCCTGTAAATTAGGTGAAATCGTGGTTTCCAAAATATGTACACGCACCACACCACACACCCACAAACCACTCACACCCCACTACCACAAACAGCACACCACACGCAGATTAGCCTTAACTTTACACCCACACTGGAAAGTAAAATTTTGGCCAATATCTCCTCTAGTGACATATATATGTATTCCATCTATTCCCAACCGTCGCCTACCTGAGCCATTTTTCTAACAACACACCCGGGGTTACCACACCAAATTCTTTTATTAACATCAGATTCTTATAAATTTGGTACTACATGATACCGGTAGCTGAGATTTTGTTTCCATAGTTATCAAAACAAGTATCAAATAATAAGTATGAAATACTGGATATAGGATTAAGAATTGATATTTCGCAAAATTGACTCAAAAACATTATCGCACTAAAACGCTCTGTATATATATATATGAAAAAAAACCCTCACACTTTGATGAAATTAATATGATGAACATGTTGCTTATCGCATAAAACGTTATATTAAAAACATGTTGAAATAGATTTCGATCAATCAGAAGTGAACGGCAAACTTACAAAGTGGATAAGATGACTGAATTTATTTGGTTTATCACGTACCAAAGGTCAGAATATCAACACAATAACATGTTATTACAAAGAAAAAAATACCTTCGTTTGCAATATTCATGTAACTCAAAACCACATTCTTGACGACATAGTGTTCGAAGTATTACAATACATTTCACTGCAAAAAATAAAAAGCACATTCTATAAAGGCTCAAGTCTGTTCGCTGCACTGCTGTCAGAAAGCCCTTTCAACTTCATCCTGGCAAGTGTTGTTATGTCAGGTTACGAGATAGTGATATATGGTAGTATTATTTCACTATTATTGCAACTTGATATTTGAAACTGTTGGCTTCTCGCAACGAAAATCTGTTCACACTTGAAGGAATTAACATGGTATTCCGTATTTTAGGTATGTCCCCGTACACAAGTAAAATGGAGGAGATGGTAACAAATTAAATCCACATCAGTTTGTTTCTATACAAAAGGCTTAGTAAAATTGCTATTTACGTTTAGGACTACTAATAAAATAGCACTAGACAGAGTCTGATCCACAAAATGCCCAAAATTATGTTGGTTTGTTTTTGTTTTTTCTTTTTTTATTATTTTATTTAATTGTATTGTTCCAACATAGGTCATAAATTGACGAGATATGGACAAATGGACCACAACAAACCTAATGAAATGCAAGGAATAATAGTACAGAAACATTAAACATGTCAAAAAAAATTAATAAGCTAAGGGAGGGACTGAATAGAAGTTTTTTTTTATAACAGAAGGTATAACGTGGTATGTGGGCAAGGAGCGATTTGAAAAAATACCATAAAGGACAAAAAAAACCTAAAAGAAAGTAATTAAATGATAACATACAATCATAGAGGCACGTAAACAAACCGAGCAAAAGCAATGAACGTACCACACGCAGCACAACACAGTTAAGGAATAAGACTTAGGATTAAGGTAATAATAAGAATAAACAATAACAAAAATAATAAAACAACAATAATCATAATCTACTAAGAGTGGAAAAGGGGAAAATTATTATCATTAGTTTATAATGACTTTTTTGGTATGTAAATTGATAGCATTTGTTATTCCACCTCATTTGCAATTTTTCATTATCCTTTGACGGAATAAAGCGCAAACAAAGATTCCTTAAGGGGATCGAAATTCCCTAAGTCCAACTGTTTCTTGAATAGCAAAAGAGAATTTCCCTTAATCCCTATGAGTCATTAACATTCTAGTAATCCATGTTATCCCTGTTTTTTAAAAAACCATCCCATCATTCAGATGTTAAGTCATAGGGCAAATATCAACATCATTGAACATCTTACACAAACGCACAACGTCGCTGTAATTATCCTCAAAGCAACTGACAGCTTCGGCTGAAAATTTGCGGCTATACTCTAGCTGCACTCCGAGAGCGCTACCAATGGGATTGCCACCTTCGTCAGAAACACATCTCAAACATATTGCAACCTGGCATGCAGTTCCCACCCTGGAATGGGCAACGACCCAAATTGTAGATGTCCACGTCATTAAGACACACGGTAGTGTGTCCACCAAGTTTTTAAAAACTAACAACTAAAAAAAAAACACCAAAAACAGCCAACAAGCATTAAAACAGCCATGACTACAAACGACGCACACCGTGAGTATATTACCAGAACAACTTCCTTGTTTGACGCGCGTTTGACGAGAAATAGCACTAGGTGGCAATATTATCAATAATCACTTAACCGCCTCGCAATACACAACCAGAGAATGTATTTCAACCCACAAATATATTGGATACGTTCAGCGTTGGCAACATATGAAATAAGAATACGGAAACGATGAATTAGAAGTACTTTCAAGCGGTAACTTATAATGATTATTAGTGGAAAGTGCGATACTCTTACAAGTGGTCTCACAGACCTTACGCATTTATACGAAATGGTAGTAGCCAGACTTAATACATTAATTTCTAGTTATCTCATGATGTGCCTTTTTGAGTGATAATATTGAAGATAATTCCACTCTATGCAAAGAAACTGCCGTTTACGGGATTCTTTTGTTCAACAGCACTACTGAACCATCACTTACTATCATATCCAACAATTGAAATATATTAGAAAGCTTCCCTCGTGGCCGAGCCGGTCTAAGCGTGACACGTATTGATTACTTTGATAGTATACTGTTTCGGTTCGAGTCCGGCGATAGCCCACGACTTTCAGCACACTAAAATTACACGAGAGTAAGTTCATTTTCTTTTACGTAAGATCACCTTGGCATTGAAGTTTGGAATGAAAGTATAAAATCTATAAATCATCTAAGTAAAAATTTCCATATCTTTTTAGGCCATTGTATTTCTCAGTATTCAGTTATTGTCAAGGATTCAGACAACATCAAGAGTTTTGGGAGCTTGATTTTACATTAAACCCATTTGTAACAATAATCAAGTGATTTTAAATATTAGAATGAAAATATAGTAGACAAAACCAGTGAAGTTTTATCAAGAAAACGAGCATTAAAAATTCGACAAAAAGTATGCGAGCAGTCCTTCAAGCACACACATCGACATGTGATTAGGTGACACATTTAATGAGCAGATAGGAATTAAGAAAACGGAAACGACGAGATAGAAATGTTTTCAAAGGGTTATTTGCTAAGATAATTAATGGCAAATAGGAAACTTAAAGGAAACGGTCTTACGACCTACAGCCGTTTTACGAATGAATATTGACGCATTTAGTACATTAGTTATATTTATCTGATGATGTGCCTTTTACTGCTAACATTGAAATAATTGACTTCATGCAGTGAAATATGCTAACGGATTCTTTGTCCGACATTACTGATCCATCACGCACTAGCATATCAACAAATGAGTCTTTTTCTGTAAGCTCCTCCGTGGATAGTCTGTGGTTGCAGTTCGAGTCCGGGGGGTGGCCCCCCAGTTCGGCATTGTGCTAGTATTCAATTTTGGTGGTCATTATCTTAATTTTTTTGTTATGTAGGCTGTACAATGATGCTTCTCTGGGTTCTTTTACAGGAGTTTTTACCAGTTTAAAGTTTCTGAGAGATGCTGAATGGCATCTTTATAAAATATAAGCTTAGAAATTAACAGGTGGTTCCTAATTGTAATGCCAATAGAATTTGATACGTGGTCTCTAGGTAAAATACGGCGTACTGATGACAAAGCAGTAACTCATTCTTTTCTTTTAAAACGTAAAATAACAGTGTATATTTATCAACAAAAGAACTAACATAAATTTCCACAATTGTATGCCCTTTTTAATTCTATTCTTTGTGACAAAAGGCCTCTAAAATTGCAGAACCTTACAATATAAATACTCACTAACTGAAAGGGATAAAAAATATCAAAAAAGCACTGAACGTTTTAAGTTAATAATGTATATATATATAATATCAATTTCGACAGCCCATGGACTTCAAGTCTTCATAGTTTATTATCAATGTTAAAAGCAACATAGACAACCAAACAATACCTGAATATACCGAGAAAAAACAAACAATCGACTTCGAATATTTAATTATAAACAGGTATCACAATAATTGAAAATTTTAAACTACGATAGATTAATAAATATATGCACAGTATATATTTTTATTTTTTTATTTTTTATCTTCCATCCACAGAGATCGTATTTGAACAGCAGATGTAAGGATTTTTGTTACTAGTTTTTGGTATCTGCCCACCCCCTCTGCCTCAAGAAATGTCTCAACACACGGACCTGTGTGGCGTGACATTGTGTCTGGCAGCCGAAATTTTTTTACATAAACCATTCTTGCAT
>JAMKCH010024550.1:0-27029 GCA_023653785.1 Ophioderma brevispina
TTGTGGAAAAATGTGTGTTTTTACGTTGAACGTTTTGTTGGTAGATTAGCTATCAAACACTGAGAAGCCCCTATCCTCCGACCGCAGACTTTGGGAGTAATGCGAATTCCTTGGCTTGACACTAAATTTTGCAATAAATGTTCACCCTGGCTTCATAGCTCAGTTGGATAATGGCAGCTTTGACATAACAACATTTGATGCATATAAAGCAAATCAAAGCAGTCTTGGAGAAAATAGTGTACTGTTTGTTTTTGAGTTTTGAGTTATGAAGAGTGTCAACCAGTTTAGTGATCGCTCCCATTTAAATCAGCTAGCGGTTGCCCGCGCGAAGCGCGGGCCAACGCTGTAGCTAATTAATATGACAATGTCAGCTATTTTGGGCGGCCATCTGGATAAAAAATTTCCCCAAAGGGGATTCTTGGATTTTGGATTATGTGTTATATGACGTATTCTGAATGTCGGGTGAAAAAAATCAGCTCAATAACAATTTTCCACGTAGTATGTGTTTTTCTTCTTCAGGGACTATACTATTCTTGCCACGATTCTTTTGCGTTTGGCGAAGAAGATTTTGGAGGATGTTTCACTACCAAGTGGGTGAAGCCCATTCAAAACCAGTCGTCGTGCTGGGCGCTGACATTTTGAATATTGCACGAATAATTATTAGTTTGGGTGCTGTATGACACACTATGTCAATTCGATACAAAACAATCGGCCAAAATATCAGTTGTTGGAGTTTGGGTGCTATGGGTGGTTAAATTTGTCCTACCCATGGCCACACAACGAATGGAAAGGACAGTCAGTCGTCTTGATTTAAATAAACCCGCCTCAATGAATAATCTTTTCACCTAAGCGCGCATTGCATATGGGAAAAAAGAGTATCTGAGCACACAGGATCCAGGTGGACTATTATTACACCTGGCCACCTCTAACACATAAAACACACATTTTTTTTTTTTTTTTTCCATTTTGTATCAATTCCCGATTAGTGTATATGCAAAGCGGCACAAACAGTATGTGGCAGAAGTCGGAGGCAGCCATTGCTTCTATGGTGGTACTCTGTTTTCTTTGTGGTCGGCAAAACATTGCGAGACGATGAACTTTCTAAAGATGACGTAACGCTTACCTCTCTATCTATATAAAAACATCTTTGGGTTTCATCCATAACATAGTCCACAAAACCGCAGTGAGATGATGTGTAAGAAGCGGCATGTGCATTACATCAGGACCATTTTGTGCAGTGAAAGTTTTCTGGAAGAGTTGTTTCAGCCGAGGTATCAATGCTATTGATGTGTAGTGTACCATGGCACATGTCAGATCATATCTCGCCAAAACAGTTCTATAGACATACAATAACTATACATGATTTCCAAATATGCAATAGCAATGTGTGAAGTGCCTGCATGCTTCAAAAAAGCATGCCCAAACACACAATGAATGATGTCACTAGCCTTGGGCTTGGCAGAAATCAACCATAAAATGATGAACATAACATAATACTTGCAAGCTTGTGGAGGGATTTATAGAAATGCTGGTTTGTTTTACAGTTACATCTTTGACAAAATCGAGTTATTCGCTACACAGCTCCTCTGCTCTGATTGGGCCCCAGGCACTTCCCGAGCTGCGTCGAGATATGGTAGATTTTCAAAGATTAGTAATTTCGATATCGAAATTTGGAGTATTTTGTAGATTATAATTGGTTGGTAGTTTTCCTGTAAAACGAACCGTGGCAAGTAGTGTTATGGTTAGGGGCCTCGATAATATTTAGTTTTAGCTTCGAGCTACGGTACGAAGGAGCTGAAAACATAAACTTCACTCAAGTACGTGTCCGCACAATTCCTTTCACTTTTTTACTTAGGTGACTAAATACGCGCGCATACCTTTGATGCATAATTATGTGTTTCTGACGTTTCGTTTGCACAGTATCAGGGTATGTCTAGTGGGAATGCTGGCGTATTTTCGCCAAGGGAATTGTGGCTTCTGACTGTACTGTGTTTGCGGCATTTGTACGCATTGATCAAATATAATGTAGAGTATAACTCCTGCCAATCCCTTTTCGTTCGTCAAAACTAGCGCATTCCCGCCAGACAGAACCATGACAACGCACAAGGGATTAACTAGATTAAGCCATTTTAACGGTATTTCAATGGGGGGGGGGATATTTGGTGGTGTGCGCCCTTCTAACCAGTCTTGTAGGCTGTGTCTTCTTGTACCAGAATAAGCAAAATCATGTTCATCATTTTAATCGTCGGCGCTTTCAAATCCCCCAACATCTTAAAAATTAAAAAAAAAATTACTAATCCAAACAGATTAATTGCCAATAATACAAAGTACTGACCAAAAATCTGTATAATGAATTACTCCATATGAGAAGAACTGATGTACACGGTCAAAAAAATGTAATTTTGAGGCGTTACAAAATTTGACGCACCACGTGATATACTCATCCTGAAACTGGAAGTACATTTCTCTTGACCACTAATCGACTGCGCATGCGATGTCTGAAATCGAAAAGGGATTATAGCCATTAGCATGAAATATTTATATTTTACGAAAAAAGTCCGCGTATTTATAGGAGAAATACGAATATTACAATTCTACTGGTGGTCTATTTTACGGATATTTTGAAATGTACTCATAAATCCAGAGGAGGGGGGCTGATAGAAGTAATGTTTCTTTTTGAACTCGCTTTAATGAATGATATTCACAAGCCCCACCCGAAATTTAAAGCTGTTGATGTTTATTTCACCGGTTTAAGCGAGTGTTGTCATGAAATCAGAAAGATTCAACCACTGTCCTGGTGGTCGCAAATATTTAGTTGAGAACACTCATCAAAACAGCTTGTCTTTTGACGAAAAAAAGCTTAAAGTCTAGAAAAACACGGCATTAAAAAGGTTAACAAATTGGAATTATGAAAGATATTTTACATTACAGTCAAAAAAGAAAAAAAAAAAAACAACGTTTCCTTCGGTAGCAGTAATATACGAAATTCAATAAATTTTATACTGCTTATACTAAAATTCACGGAGTCGCAAATTTGATGAAAATTAATCAAGTAAAGATTAACATATTTCCGGGCTTAAATTGTTAGAAGTGTGAGGGAAAAAAAAAGCCGTTTCTCACGTAAGACAAAGCTGGTCGGTCATAAATATGGAAACGCCCAGGATCATCTGACAATCATATAATGCCACAATGCTCGCCCCTTGTAGACTAGGATTTTTTAAGCATCTGCAGATAAGAACTAAAATCACCCGCTAACACACCATAAGAAAAAAGAACCAAAGATTTCAATGTTGCTCTAAGGAACCGAAACGTATGACCAGGCCACTAGAGTTGAGCAGTCCGAAAACATCATTTGAACTTCTTGCCATGCACGATTCTTTGCGTTTGTCAAAGAAGATTTGGAAGATGTTTCATCTCTAACATAAGTCACACAAAACCGAAGGAGATTGATGTGTAAGGAGAGGCATATGCTTACATCATGTGACCATTTGTTGCAGTGAAAGTTTCTGGAAGAGTGTGTTTCAGCCGGTACATAGGTTACCCTTTTGCCGTCGTCTCTCACGTAAGCTATTAGCGTTCAAATCTGAATTCGAAAACTATAAACTTCTTAGTAAACGTACAGATAGATTTTTCAGGCCAGTTTTAAAAAAAGTGGCCTGCCCACCTGATTTAAAAGAGACACTGGCACATTGAAAATCGTGCGCCATCAAGATTTCAAAATCGATCTTTTGCATGGTTGTAAGGCTTTTATATACAAAAAAGCCCTCACCCGAAATGATTAAGACCAAAAAATCAGCTTCTTATGGGTAAACAGAACGGATTTTTATAATTTAACGGTCGCCAGCGACGTTAAATTCAGCAGGCGACGACGAAAAAATGGCGTTTAAACAACAAAGGAACACGCACGCAGTATGCATGTTTCCCACGCTATGACACTGTTTGATCGGTTCTAGAACCTTTGGTTTAATATCAGTGAGTACGAGTCAAAAAATATTCATGTAATATACCTTGTGATTAAAGTTATGGAAAAAATTAAAAATTGGCCTACAAAGTACTCTGGACGTCTTTATCATCATATCAATGTCCCGATCTGTTTTGGGTATGTTATTTTTATTGAGTAAAATATATATCTTGTCTTCCAATGGCCTAGGACTATCATTTGCGAGCAAATTGAAAGACATTTATATTGTGAAAATGTGCCAGCAGGACCGCTTTATTACGAATATATTTAGCCAACGTCAGAGATTTCCTATGTTTAGAGGATTCCAATGTTGGTGACATTCCTTACGAGTTGTCCTATGTTCATGCCATTATTCTAAGTAAATCTACAGGTATATTTACTTCCAAGCTTGACGTTTGGAAAAATTATGAGGGTGGCCCCATGCTGGTTTTTAGTTAAAGAGATGAAGCACATATTTTAAACGTGATAGGAACATTGGAATTAAACATTACGAGTTATTCGCCTACGCAAGAGAGGTTTCCAATGTTCATGACACTTTTTAAAGTAACTCTATGGTATATACATTTTCCAAGCTCGATGTTTGGAAAAATTAGGAGGGTGGCCACCATGATTGTTTAAAGAGATTGAACTAAGATTTTAAGCGTTAATATGAAAATTGGAATTAATTACGAGGATTTTTCGCCTACGCCAGAGGTTTCCAATGTTCATGACATTTTAAGTTAATCTACTGGTATAACATTTTCCAAGCTCGATGTTTGGAAAAAAAATTAGGAGGGTGGCCACCCTGATTTGTTAAAGAGATGAAACATAATATTTTAAAGTACTATGAACATTGGAATTAATTACGAGTAATTTCGCCCTACGCCGAGGTTTGCCAATTGTCGTGCAAGTATATTGAAACCTTCTGGTATATACTGGTATATAATAGGGGGCCACTTGATTGATTAAAGAGGTAAAGCATAATACTTCAAGGGGGAATGGGGGATGAGGGCGAGACGAAAACATTTTGTGAGTGAGAGGGTGTTGGACCCTGAAAACTCTCATCAAGAGCGAGGGGGAAAACATGACGTTTGAAATGGAGGAATTTCATAAATTAATCTTTTAATTGTTTATATTCTTTTAATGCCTGTGCATTAGGGTTTGGTTTATACGGTGTTTATGAGTTACCCAGGGGTACATGTGAGTTATGTATTGAAATTTAGGTTGGGAGGGTGGGGAAATTTGTTTAATATGTTTGTTGGGGTTTGAATTTAGCGTGAAATTTAATGTGTGTTCGTTGGGTTAGGTGTATGTTTGAATGAATGAATACATGTATGATGAATGATGCTGGAATGAATGAATGCTGGAATGAATGAATTGCTGGAATGAATGATGAATGCTGGAATTGAATGAATGATGAGACGGAATGAATGAAGGATGGAATGAAGGTATATAATTCATGCGGACGTTTGGAAGAATGGTGGCCACCCTGGTTGGTGTTAATTAAGAGAGAGTGAAATAAGCGTGATACGAAACATTGGAATTAACGTAGCGTATATTCGCCTACGCAGAGGTTTCCAATGTTCATGCAATTATTCTTAGTAAATCTACGATAGATACTTTTCCAAGCTGATGTTGAAAGAATTACGAGGGGTGACACCTTGATTGATTCATTAAAGACTTTTTAAATACTTTTATTACTGAATGAGGGATTGAATGAATAAGGAATGAAGAATGATGGCATGAAGAATGATGGAATGAGATGGAATGATTGGAATGAATGAAGAGGAATGAATGAATGATGAATTGGAATGCAACTGGAATGATGGAATGAATGTGAAGAATTGATGAATGATAGAACGAATGAATGAATCTTGGTGGATTGAATGAATGATGGGATTGAAAGATGTTCTGATGGAATGAAGGTATATAATCTCCATGCTAGACGTTTGGAAAAATTAGGAGGGTGGACACCCTGATTGGTTAAAGAGACTGATGTGAAACTAAAATATTTAGCGTGATATGAACATTGGAATTAACGTACGAGTATATTTCGCCTACTGCCAGAGGTTTCCAATGTTCATGCAATTATTCTTAGTAAATCTACTGATATATACTTTTCAAGCTGATGTTTGGAGAATTACGAGGGATGCGCCACCTTGATTGATTAAAGACTTTAAAAATACTTACTTACTGAATGAGGGATTGAATGAATAATAAGGGAATGAATGAATGATGGAATGAATGATGGAATGAATGAATGAGGAATGATGAATGATGGAAGAATGAATGAATGATGGAATGAATGAATGATGGAATGAACTTGAATGATGGAATGATGGAAAGAATGAAAATGATAGCAGATATGAATGGTGTGATTGAATGAATGTGGGGATGAAAAGAATGAATAAGTGATGGAATGAGGTATATAATTCCTATGCTCGACGTTTAGGAAAAATATTAGGAGGGTGGCCACCCTGATTGGTTAAAGAGATGAAACAGGCATATATTTTCAGCGTGATATGAACATTGGAATAACTTAACGAGTATATTTCAGTACGCCAGAGGTTTCCAATGTTCATGCAATTATTCTTAGTAAATCTACTGATACATACTTTTCCAAGCCTTGATGTTTGGAAGAATTGCGAGGGGTGGCCACCTTGATTGATTAAAGACTGATTAAATTACTTTACTTACGGAATGATGGAATGAAGAATAATCGGAATGAGGAATGATATGGAATGATGGAATGAAGGAATTAGGGACAAAAATGAATGAAGAATGATGGAATGAATGAATGATTGGAATGCAACTTGAATGATGGAATGATGGAAAGAATGAATGATGGAACGAATGAATGGAATGGTGGAATTGATGAATGATGGGATGAATGAAAGAATGAATGATGAAATGAAGGTATATAATTCCATGCTCGGACTTTGGAAAAATTAGGAGGGGTGCGACCACCCTGATTGCGTGAAAGAGATGAAACACAATATTTAAGCGCCCTACAATTTCCTCCCCCAACTCTCCTTTTACTCCTCACACTCCCTTCCCATCGGATATGAAACATGGAATTAACTTACGAGTATATTTCGCCTACGCCAGAGGTTTCCAATGTTCAGCAATTTTATTAGTACATCTCTAGATATATACTTTTCCAAGCTTGAGTTTGGAAGAATTACGAGGGGTGGCCACCTTGATTGATTAAAGACTTTAAATACTTTACTTATGAATGATGGAAAGAATGAAAATGGAATGAAGAATGATGGAATACAATTAATTGAAGGGTTTGTGAATGAATGAATGAATGAATGAATGAATGACGAAGAATGAATGATGGAATGAATGAATAGATGGAATGAAGATGGGATGAATGAAATGTTGGCATAAATGAATGATGGAATGATTGATGGAATAAAATGTTATGAGTCAATGTATGAATGTATGAGTGAATGAATGGAGTGAGTGAATGAATTGTATGAATGAAGAAATGACGTTTGGTGAGTGGAGTGAAAAAATGGCTGTATGTTAAAGAATGCTTCGTTGCCACCATTTTTTACACTGGAAAACAGAACTTTTGATGCGAGAGCTAAATGAAGTGCAAACTAACTCATCCTGAAAGTAGCAAGTAGTGTAGTGATAGAATCATGAAAAAAGCGCGTAAAACTGGAGTATAAAAAGGGCCCAAAACGGGCTGCTGAAATATAAAAGACATGCGGGAAATTTTGGTATTTCCATTTCCTGACATCAGGAATTTCCTTTGAAAATACATCCTGTTAATGCTTTGTTTATGCAGTGCTGTGTAATCTGTAAAGTGGTCCTTATTTGGATTATGTGGTTATTTTGTATCTGTAGTTAAATGAGAATCTGTATATAGTATCATAATTATGCATTATGTATATGTAGTAGTTTTTATTTTATATGTAGCCTATGCCTATTTCTTGTTGTATGTACGGGGGGCCCTTGTGTAAAATGCTGGTCACTGACTTGGCTACCCTCCTTAAAAATGTATAAATAATAAATAAAAGCGAATGCGAATTTTTGAACGGAAACGAAGAGGAGGAGGAAGGAAACGCGAATTTTTCCGCGACGAAAAAAAAAATTCCTAACTTTCCATGGCGTAACATAACGACCGCTCTTTAGAAAAAACCGGGTACCCCCCGTTACTTTACAGTCAGGGTCATGATTAACACTTTAAGTGTGCGGGGGTAAGCATGGGACCCAATATTTTGGGTTTTTTTTTTTTTTCTCGTGACGCCGATTTTTAACGGTAAATTCCTTTTGACCGTTTTTATGTAATTGCCTAAATATCAGAAAAAAAATAAAATCGGCCATGGTGGCGCATTTAAAATTTGTATTTGCCCCTTAATTCGTACGGGAGTTACTTTTTTAAAATTTTTATGTCACCAATGTAAATGTATTATTTTCTTCCTATTATGAGCCAAATTTTAATTTCATTTTTTGGGAGGGTGAATGGGTGCGCGTTGCACAAAATTGGTTTTTGGACCGCCATTTGAATCCGGTACAAAACCCATTTTTTGTTTCCTGTTATGTGGTCGGTCATGTTGATGTCCCCATCAACGACCAGAGGTTTGGAAAAAAGTCCACGGCAAGTGGTTTTTTGAGAGAGGGTTCACCTTATACACAACGGAGGTGCACAATTCCTTAAGTGGTAATTCAAATAAGGTACGTACACTGTAAAATACAGCGAGAGGAAACTCAGTACTAGCAGAAGCGGCTCTTCTTGAAAATTGCCCACCGGTTAAAATGGTCGCAATTAAGACAGAAACTACACCACCAAACATATAAACTCACTTCGGCTTGATATGACTTTTTTCAGAGATTAAAAAACCTTCGTAATCTTTTTTGTATGCCACAAGAAATATGAACAAGACGCGTGGCCCCACTGTATCCCATGTCAAAAAAAAATAACATTAACATGCCAATCAGCCGACCTGCCGACCATTTCAAACATGTAGGCTTCCGGCGACTCAGATCACGGTGGTCCCAGGTTCCGAACCTCGGTTCCGATTCTGCGATTTCACGTGCGTGTGGCGTTTGGGAGAAAGTAGAGAACCGGCTTGTGGTCTCCTGACAGTAACTGCTCGCCAGTGAAGCTAATCCTACACCACCAAACACGGTTTTCCAAAACATTTCTAAAGATGCCTATATCATGACTAGACCCCATCGCAGGCCTTTTCTAGGGGTCTGCCTTGACAATTGCGTCTTTGAATGTAAAGTGTTTTCTAGTGCAAAAAGTAAATCATTGCTAATAGTGTATAACAATCTCCAATGCATTGCGATGATATGTCTGATGAAACTTACAGAGGGAATCGAAAACCATGCCCAACTATCGCCAATCCTACCAGGAATGGTCCTAGCCATCGAGGAGACCACACCGACAGTATGAAGTGCTATGTGAAAATAGGCTCCAATGTAGAAGCCAAATCAATGTCTGCTGACAACAACATCGAAGCCCTCACTATGAGCTCAGCTCTGTCATAGTACATCAGTCTACAAACTCCATCATTAGACTCAAACACGCTCAATTACAGCCTCGGCGAATACTCACCAATATCCACTTTTAATTGGCGATTTCAACAGCCCATAGTACCCAATGTGGCTCAAATGAAACTAATAAAGCAGAAACAAGCGGTCGAAGAATGGATTAGACAGATCAACATCTTCGTCTCCTCACGACCCCTAGCTTGCGCCATCATTTTATAGTGCCCGTTGACGCGTTGGAAGAGAGGTTACAACTCGATCTAGCGTATTTTTCGCAAAAAACATTGGAATTAACTTACGAGTATATTTCGCCTACGCCAGAGGTTTCCAATGTTCATGCAATTATTCTTAGTAAATCTACTGATATATACTTTTCCAAGCTTGATGTTTGAAAGAATTACGAGGGGTGGCCACCTTGATTGATTAAAGACTTTAAATACTTTACTTACTGAATGAGGGACTTAATGAATAATGGAATGAATGATGGAATGAATGAATGATGGAATGAATGAATGATGGAATGAATGTATGAATGAATGAATGATGGAATGAATGAATGATGGAATGCAACTTGAATGATGGAATGAATGATGGAAAGAATGAATGATGGAACGAATGAATGAATGATGAATTGAATGAATGATGGGATGAAAGAATGAATGATGAAATGAAGGTATATAATTCCATGCTCGACGTTTGGAAAAATTAGGAGGGTGGCCACCCTGATTGGTTATAGAGATGAAACACAATATTTTAAGCGTGATATGAACATTGGAATTAACTTACGAGTATATTTCGCCTACGCCAGAGGTTTCCAATGTTCATGCAATTATTCTTAGAAAATCTACTGATACATACTTTTCCAAGCTTGATGTTTGGAAGAATTGCGAGGGGTGGCCACCTTGATTGATTAAAGACTTTAAATACTTTACTTACTGAATGATGGAATGAATGAATAATGGAATGAATGAATGATGGAATGAATAAATGAATGGTTGAATGAATGATGGAATGAATGAATGATCGAATGAATGAATGATGGAATGAATGAATGAATGAATAAATGATGGAATGAATGATGAAAAGAATGAATGATGGAACGAATGAATGAATGGTGGATTGAATGAATGATGGGATGAAAGAATGAATGATGGAATGAAGGTATATAATTCCATGCTCGACGTTTGGAAAAATTAGGAGGGTGGCCACCCTGATTGGTTAAAGAGATGAAACACAATATTTTAAGCGTGATATGAACATTGGAATTAACTTACGAGTATATTTCGCCTACGCCAGAGGTTTCCAATGTTCATGCAATTATTCTTAGTAAATCTACTGGTATATACTTTTCCAAGCTTGATGTTTGGAAGAATTACGAGGGGTGGCCACCTTGATTGAAGACTTTAAATACTTTACTTACTGAATGATGGGATGAATGAATAATGGAATGAATGAATGAATTAATGAATGGTTGAATGAATGAATGAACGAATGAATGATCGAATGAATGAATGATGGAATGAATGAATGAATGAATGAATGATGGAATGAATGATGGGATGAATGAATGTTGGAATAAATGAATGATGGAATGATTGATGGAATGAATGTATGAGTGAATGAATGTATGAGTGAATGAATGAGTGAGTGAATGAATTGTATGAATGAATAAATGAACGTTTGAGTGAGTGGGTGAAAAAATGCTGTATGTTAAATGAATGCTTCGTTGCCATTTTTTACACTGGAAAACATAACTTTTAATGCAGAGATGTAAATGAGTGCAACTAACTCATCCTGAAAGTAATAAAATCCTGAAAAAAGCGCGTAAACTGGAGTAAAAAAGGGCCCAAAACGGGCTGAAATAAATAAAAGTGCGGAAATTTTGAGTAGTCCATTTCCTGAAATCAGGAAATTTCCTGAAAATACATCCCTGTTAATGCTTTGTTTATGCAGTGCTGAAATCTGTAAAGTTTCCTTATTTGGATTATGTTTACTTTTGTATCTGTTAGTTAAATGAGAATCTTGTATTATGTAATCCTAATTATGCAATTCTTGTATTATGTAGTTTTTTTATTTTTATATGTAGGCCTATGCTATTTCTTGTTGTATGTACAGGGGCCCTTGTGTAAAATGCTGGTTCACTGATCTTGGCTACCCTCCTTAAAAATGTATAAATAATAAATAAAAGCGAATGCGAATTTTTGAACGGAAACGAAGAGGAAACGCGAATTTTTCCGCCGAAAAAAAATTCCTCCATTTCCCTGGCGTACATAACGAGCGCTCCTTTAGAAAAACGTGTACCCCGTACTTACAGTAAGGGTCATGATTAACACTTAAGTGTGCGTGGGTCCATGCATGTGGACCCAATATTTTGTTTTTCGTAGGCATACGCCATTTTTAACGGTAAATTACTTTTGCCCAGTTTTTATGTAATTGCCTAAATATCAGAAAAAAAAACCAAATCGGCCATGGTGGCGTAATTTAAAATTTGTTTTGCCCCTTAAATCGTACTGGAGTTACTTTTTTAAAATTTTTATGTCACCAATGTAAATGTATTTATTTTCTCCTATTATGAGCCAAATTTTATTTCATTTTTTGGCGGGTGAAATTGGGTGCGCGTTGCAAAAATTGGTTTTTGGACCGCCATTTTGAATCGGTACAACCCATTTTATTTTTTTCCTGTTATGTGGTCGGTCATGTTGATGTACCCCATCAATGACCAGAGGTTTGGTAAAAAAATCCACCGGCAAAGTGGTTTTGAGAGAGGGTTCCCTTATACACAAAGGAAGTGCACAATTCCTTAACTTAAGGGTACATTTCAAATAAAGGCTTACGTAAACTGAGGAAATACAGTGAGAGGACAACTCAGTACTAGCAGAAGCGGCTCTTCTTGAAAATTGCACCGGTTAAAATGGTCGCAATTAAGACCTACACTACCACCAAACATATTAACTCACTTCGGCTTGATATGACTTTTTTCAGAGATTAAAAAACCTTCGTAATCTTTTTTGATGCCCACAAGAAATCTGAACAAGACGGGGCCCCACTGTATCCACCATGTCAAAAAAATACATAACATGCCAATCAGCCGACCTGCCGACCATTTCAAACATGTAGGCTTCCGGCGACTCAGATCACTGTGGTCCCAGGTCCGAACCTCGGTCGATCCTGCGATTTCACGTGCGTTTGCGTTTGGGAGAAGTAGAGAACCGGCTTGTGGTCCTCCCTGACAGTAACTGCTCGCCAGTGAAGCTAACCTCTACACCACCAAACACTGTTTTTCCAAAACATCATTTCTCAAGTATGCCTATATCATGACTAGACCCCATCGCAGGCCTTTTCTAGGGTCTGCCTTGACAATTGCGTCTTTGAATGTAAAGTGTTTTTCTAGTGCAAAAAGTAACATCATTGCTAATATGTATAACAATCTCCAATGCATTGCGATGTCATATGTCTGCATGAAACTTACAGAGGAATCGAAAACCATCGCCCAATTATCGCCCAACCATACCAGGAATGGTCCTAGCCATCGAGAGACCACACCGACAGTATGGAAGTGCTATGTGAAAATAGGCTCCAATGTAGAAGCAAAATCAATGCCTGCTGACAACAACATCGAAGTCCTCACTATTGAGCTCAGCTCTGTCATAGTTACATCAGTCTACAATCCTCCATCATTAGACTTCAAACACGCTCAATTCAGCCTCGGGAATCCCACCAAACTCCACTTCTTCATTGGCGATTTCAACAGCCATAGTACCCAATGTGGCTACAATGAAACTAATAAAGACGAACAAGCTGTCGAAGAATGGATTGACAGTCAACATCTTCGTCTCCTTCACGACCCTACCCTAAGCTGCCGCAATCATTTTATAGTGCCCGTTGACGCGTTGGAAGAGAGGTTACAACTCTGATCTAGCTATTGTTAGCAAAAACATCTCTAACCTGTGTAGCAAGATTGTTCTGGATCATGTTCCACTAACTCAACATCGACCAATCGGTATCCAAGTCAACGCTGCAGTAAGACCAAATAAAGTGCCCTTTAAGCGTCGCTGTAACTATAGAAAAGCAGACTGGCAAGGATTCACTGATGACCTGGACCAGAACGTGTAGAGGGTCGGTCCAAAACCCCATAGCTATGACAAGTTTGCCCAACTAGTGAACAAGACTGCCCGGAGATTCATACCCAGAGGCTGTAGGACGAAATATATACCAGACCTTTCCAAGGAATGTGCTAACGAATATATATCAAGAGTATACTACCATGTTTGAAGCTGATCCTTTCTCAGCTAAAACAACTGCCAAAGGTGCATGAGGAAGTTTCGGAGAGGATCTCCCAGGAAACGATCAAAACCTGGCATACTTTAATTGAATCCACCGATGTGACCCACAACAGCAAGAAAGCATGGTCTACCATCCGAAAGCTTCGAGGGTATCCAACAGAACCTCCACAGCAGCCAAATGTTACACCCGACCAAAATTGCCCACCAGCTGCTTTTAAATGGCAAGTGCGGCAAGTAGCCAAAGAAGATCAAACTAGACCGTAAGAGGTTTAGTGGCGACCCTGGTTTCACTCGCCCTTTTAAAATGGACGAATTGGTATCCGGTATTGCTAAACTAAAACCAGGAAAAGCAGAAGTCCTTGACAACATCTCAACTGAACAGCTGAAAAACTTTTGCCCAGTAGCAAAGGAATAGCTCTACAATTGCTACCTTATTTCCCACAGGTTCTCAAAGATCTGGAGGAAAGCACATATTATAACATACCTAAAGCCTGGGAATGATCCATCTAATCCCAAGAGCTACAAACCAATCACTCCTCAGCCATACCTACAAGCTCTTTGAACGTCTCCTGCTCAACCGTATCGCGCCTGTGATAGACGAACACCTCATACCAGAACAAGCAGGTTTCCGGCCAGGCAAATCAACAACAAGCCAAGTACTCAGCCTAACTCAACACATCGAGGATGGTTTCGAGAAGAGTTTGGTAACCGTAGTTGTGTTCGTTGATCTATCGGCAGCTTACGACATTGTTAATCAAAGATACCTATATATACTCTATAAGATATTGGAACTCACCAAGGATACTGAGCTAGTCAAAGGATTGCTTGCAAAGAGGGTGTTCTTTGTTCAGCTATAGGACCGAAGAAGAACCGATGGCGTAGGCTCAAGAATGGACTATTACAAGGCACCTCTCCTGTTCAACATCTAAACCAACGACCAACCTAGGAGTACAGGAACCTGACGTTCATCTATGCAGATTATCTTGGAATTAGCGCACATGATGCAGACTTCACAGTTGTTGAAGAGAGATTCTCCAACATTTTGGATGAACTCACTCCTTACTACGAGGAAAACCAACTACGTGCAAATCCATCCAAGACACAGGTGTGTGCTTTCCATCTACGCAACCGTGAAGTCAAACTTCAGCTTAAAGCCCGGGCTTAAAGTAACCTGGTCTGGAACACCCTGGAACACACGTGGAGCAGTAACTGAAAGCGTCAACACAATTGAAATAAATATGTGACATGTAACGTCAACGGAACAAGGAACAAAGCACTTCCGATCGGTATGTGTACGCAACTGTATAAAAATACTTGCTTAATCATTATCAGGCTATGAACATGCTCGAGTAGCGGGGCTCGAATTTAGTACTAGCCCGACACCCATTTCTAGTTGTTGATGTGTCAGGAAGCTAGTTAGTGCTTGCGGCAAGTTGTAAAGTCACTTGTATAATACAGGAACTAGCCAAAGTTGGTATTGCGGCAAGTTCTTGAAAAAAGGTTAAGGGCAGGGCCTGTCGAGTAGTCCCGCGAGTAGTGCAATACCTATCCCTTTTGTCTCAGTAGACAGATGCTCATTTGTACTTGTAATAAAACAATGATGTTACGTCATCTATATTTAGGTCAGGAAGACCGGTGTAAGAGATCTGAGAGTTCCCCATGTCAAAGTGTCCTACATGTAGCTTGCCCGTAAACATACATGGGATTAACCGTGACCTTATAGACGAGGCTATTGGGTATATTGCTGAAAAAATCATGCGCGCAGTTTAAGCAATGAAGAAAACAATAGACTGATTGATCCTAGGATTCTCCATCATATCATTTGATTCATGACACCGGAACAAGCGCGCCTATTCCCCAGGTTTGATCTTACGTGCGACTCTATGATCAGGTACAGGTCAAGCCTTTCCAATCTAAAGCACCATGTCGCTTGTGAAGAGAAGCATTGAAAACAATAATAACTAGGATTTCGCGGTTCTCGGCTTTCGCGCTCGCTATATTCAAAGCATATAAGCGTGGGCCGCCCCATGACCTTTGACCCTGCAAGACTTTGATCCATTAAACCAATGAGGATCCACTGGTTGCACCTAAGACAAAAGTTTGGTTCCAAGTGAACTTCAAGTTTTCAATTTAGATGAATGTTACGTTAGCCCATTTTTTTCAAACTGACATCACATGACCTTTGACCTGTCAACATGACCTTGACCTCCACCTCAACATTATGACGAATCCAATTGTGCCCCTATGACAGAAGTTTGGTTCCATTTGAGTTAAACTTTTCAATTGAGTCAATTTAAAAAAACGTAACAATTTTGACACACACATCACACACACATCACACTATACACGCCACAACGGCATTGCTAAGTGGTCCGCCAGCTATAGATGGCGGCCACAAAAATGTTAATCACTGTTGAAGTGGACCAGGAACACCTTTTCGGTGTTATCCTACTGGTAGCATCATATTAATATTCTGTTAAAGTCTTTTATAAAAATAATAGTCTGGGTCTTCTCGAATGTGTACCAACATATACCATGACGGTAAAAATACAGCCTTTCACAATGGATCGACGGTATAGTCGCTACTTCGCTGTACAACCAGCAAGATTTCACATTTGATGGCTTAGCTTTACTCTGCGTTTTTTAGGCGTTGGGATCGAACCGGTAACTATAACCAGTGAGACACTCAGTTTCATGGCGCTGCGCTGACCCACACGGTCAAACGGTCTTAGTGTGTTTTTTTATAGGCAGTTATCCGGTACTTATTAACCCCACACACAACCTCCCAACTTCGCCTGGATACAGTTTCACGTCATACTCAGGACATATCCACTTGTGTTTTCAGAAACAATGTGGTCCGGGGCACAATTCCTCCTAGGAAACAATCCCAATGCCGTCTTGTAAATAATACAGTCTACGGTGTTTATTTCAATTTGTGATCAGGAGGCACAAATTGCGGATTCTTCTGTTTCTTGTACTCATTGTCCAAAAGGAATGAGAGCATTCTTGGAAATAGAAGAAGACGGATGCCCCCCGAGTATTGAATATATATCATAATTATCAATGGGGCAAATATACGGTTCATGTGCAGTTTCCATGCATGGATTAGGGATACTCATCAAGCTCAAGTGCGACCAATATGACAAAATAATCGTTAATCACTGATATGAATGTGTGTTTCAAGGTTGGGGGGTCGTGGTGATGTCGCCATAGTGTGTCATTGGGATCGAGTCATTGGTTTCAGTGATCGGTCCTTTTTTCTCTCCTCAGATAGCGGGTATCGACGTTGAGGAAATTGTCATTTTTATAATTGCGATTTCGGTAACACTTGAATTGTCGAGATGCCTATATGTTTTTAATGTTTGCTGACGGTGTGTCTCGTGCGTTCGCCTTTGGCTGCACGAGGACGCTGAAATCGCTGCACCCTTGTTTCGTAGTAAATAGTCCCAGGATCTTGGAGTACTGGCCATCATCTGTTGTCTTGACGCTGTCTTTTGATCGTCTACCCCTGGCGCCTCGTGGAACCGCAACTTTCCTCCCTTCTGAGGTTCTGTCCAGGCTGGTTTTATTAAAGGGACAGATGGAGGGGGAAGTTGCCCTAGGCCTAGTTTGAGCGAATAGATCTTTCTTTCTTCCAAATTATTCTGGTGTCATCCTGTTTTTTAGGCGTTTGCTCGGGCTCAGTCTCGGGCTTTGTCTCCCGTTTCGACAATGGCATTTTCTCACAGACTAAACTCCATTTTGGGGGATTCGTTGGGAATGTCAATCATGAGGTCCACTTTCTGTTCAATGGTGGCATTATGGGGTGTTATGTATGGGACAGTGGACTCATCTCCAGATTCCAGTATGAAGTTGATACAGCTGTCGCAGTCTGCTCCGTGCCCTTCAGAGTCAGAAGACAATAATTCTGGTATCTCTTCAGTAGAGCTGCACCAGCAACGGCAGTTGTCGGACATGTCTAGCCAACTGAGTGATGTGTCAGTGCTTGATGGGCTGCTAGAGATACCCTTACGACGGTAATAGGCTACCCTTGGTTTGGAAATCTCTGAGCAACAAAAACAGTGAAAAATAAAACATGACAATTATTTTTCAATTATTTGACAATACAGTATTTGATTTATATTTCTTGGAAGTGTTGCAAAGTTTAATCGGATAGTGGATGAGTGAAAGACGGACGGACAGACGGATAGAATTTGCCATTGCCACCCAATCCACTATACAACCTATAATCCATTACATAGTCCAGATTTTAGTACTGTATACAAATATATGCTTTGAGGGAAATATGGCTATTTTCACGAGGCACTGGTTACAGGAATTCGACTCCGAGCCCAAGAGGTGCCGCGTGAGGATGGATTTTTTTTAATAATAGGAGGGTTATAAACTGGAATCCCATTCTAGAAGTTTGGTGAAGAAGGTTTGAAGATGGTTTTCTATAGTTTGAAGGGTGCTGAATCAGAATTTTTTGAGTCCAACCGCTGGGAAATGTGGGGAACTTTGTAAATAAGGGGTAAAATTAGTACAGGGGTAAATTTGAAATCAAGTCAAATCGTGTTTAAATGTACACCAAAAATTCTGATTCAGCACCCTTCAAACTATAGAAAACCATCTTCAAACCTTCTTCCCCAAACTTCTAGAATGGGATTCTAGTTTATAACCCTACTATAAAGTCAGTGTTGAAGAAAAAAACGATGCCATATTCATTTGAATATATTGTGTTACATCTCACTGAACTTTGACTATGTGGATGAGGTAGGAGCAAAAGTAGTAATAATAAAACATCTGCGTTATTGGGGCTTTTGTAGTTTGATTCTATCATAAATAATCAAAGGCAGGTTTGTTTTCAATACTAATACGGTGCTGACCAAGAGGAGGTATAATGTTCTTCCCACAATGCATTTCTTCCAATACAATATTTGCATGTGACAACCAGTGCAAAAATTGAATTGAAAGAATTGCATTGTGGGAAGAACACTAAACCCCCTTTTGTGCTGACCACTCTAAAGTTGGAAGAGTAGCATTAAAATGAGCATCCTTGGTGTAAGATATTCATGAGTTAGACTAGAGTAAAGACTCTTTTACGGAATAAAGCTGTATATATAAAACAATGATTGTAATCCTTTGATCCTCTTATAGAAGATTTCATTCTAGGCTAATTTCATGCAGTCTTACATGAAGGATGAACCAAAATTCGACCTACCATTGTCTTGACCAGGTTCGGGTGATGACAAAGGCGACAGCGATACTGACGAAGCTTTAGACTCTGGTCTTTTCTCACCGCCACGATTCTGACCCCTGATAAATGTTTGTGGTTCAGCCGGTGTACTTGGCTCGTCTTTGATGTCCATTGTCAATGAAGAGGACGGTCCTGTTTCAGCTGGTGGGATTGCTGCAACAATCACTGGTGGCCGAATGAAAGCAGAATCCTCTGCAGGTGGCTTGGATTTATCACTGGTTTTGTCAGTAGGTGCGTACTCTTGCTGTTTTTCATGCACAGGAGGACAAACGATTCTTAACCTTCTGAGATGCCGTTCTGCGGCTCCTTTATTGACGACGTTTTCTGCAATAGATTACAAATACCGTAATTTCTTGATGGACAACAAAATAAAACAAAAATAAATAAACAAGCACACAACCGAAGCGAGTGAAACCGACTCCATTAGTAATTATAGCTCGGTGATTTCAACTGATATACTCCTATGCACGTAAACCTAGAATTGACATTTAAATAAATAATGGTAATGTATTTTAATTGCTAAAATTAGTTGCAACGCATAGAAACCCCGCGGAAAATGTTATTCACGATAAAGTACGATAAAGGCTCATGAATCATTCAATTAAAGCAAAAAAACAAGATGGTATAAAAACTCGATAAACAATTTGTATCATGATCAAGACACATTGCATAAATAGAAGAAAAACTTGACAATATGAACCAGTGTGGAAGCATGGGAATTTTTAGCTCGTTCACGTAGCGTTGCACGTCGTCCGTACCTACCTCCTAACAACGCTACGTGCCTTACTCTATTTGAAAACCGGGATGGGGCGCAGCGGATCCGATGCGGAATAAGCAAATCCAGAATCAGTACAAATACAGCACTTATTGAAAATCTTTACCTTTGATGTAGTCCTAAATTATTTTTATATTATACGTACGTTGTTTCCTTGACTGATTTTCCTTTCATGGTTAAAATCTAATGATTTTGAAAGGGTGATTTCTTAACCGTACAAAATCCTAACGTCACGCTGGTGCCCTGCGCCTTGTTTGGCTCAGACTATCCAGTTATGAAGTGATGAGACCAAACTCGGCGGAACCAGCGTAATCCCAACATGATCCCGGTTTTATGAATTAACTGCATCTCAGGCTTAGGATATGAGACAGTAGGGGCTATCGTAGCGGAAAAGCCAGAGCAACCTCGCCCTAGGGAATTTTGTGCGGATTTTCCTTTCGCTGACTTTAAGGTCCATGGACACGGCTGAGTAGACATTTCTTAATTTCTTACATTTTCGTACCTCAACAGTATCCTGATCATATTTGTCAAAACAGAGGTTTAACAGGGAACATCGGGAAGTGTTAAATTTCAAGGATAAACACCCCTAACTGACCGGGCCTTCTCCTGTTTTCGCGAACGCGTATCAAGATGCTGGAGTTGGATTTGACCCGTTAATGACGTCAGAGTAACAAGTTGTAAACAAAGCTCACCCGTGGGCTAACCTCACTGTCACACTCCCGAATATCTCCCTCCTTGCCCGTTTCTGTTGTCTGAGACTTGAATAAAGCTATTCTGTTCTGATTCTCCTTGTCGTAGGTGCCGCTGGTGCACCCGTCGACAATACAGCCCATTATTATCGTAATTTTAAGGCACTAAATCAAGAAAAAATATGCCATAATGATACAACACGTACGCCGCATATACCGCGAGAAGTCTTATTAGTTATTATGTGAGTTTTGGGGTGATACGGATTATATCTAGTCGAGGAGTCTGTATCGGGCGAGGGCGCAGCCCGAGCCCACACTGTTAAAATTTCCGTAAATTAAGAAAACAGATTTTCCGTAATTTAGAAACAATAAAAAATAAAAAACAAAAAACATAAAAAAATGTTAATTTACGGAAATATTAAAAAAATTCTGCTCAATATTTCCTTCCCGGATTTTTTTTTTTGTTCCGTAACTTTAAATTACGGGAAAATTCTGTTAGAAATACACATTTTTTTCCATAATATGAGACACATTTCTGTAAAATGACTGTCAAAGTTACGTTAATTGACAGAAATTCTGTAAATTTACCCTAAAAATGTCTGGAATTCGCTGCCGAAATTTCGTAAATTTACGGAAATTTTTTAACAGTGAATACAGAATCCGAAACTAGATATAATCGTGTCACCTCAAAACTCAACTATAACGATTTTATCATACACAAGCAAAAACAAAATAAGCACAAACTTGGCTCTAAGAAAATATACGGGTCTTCACAAAACAAACAATACTTCACGTTTAATTTACTGTAATCCATATTTTAAAATGAATGCAAGGGTGACGAATTTTCAGCGACAAGAATCTTTGAAATAAAACAGCCCTAAATTTTTCTGATTCACAAACAAAATTATTGATCTATTTTAAAGTCTTTTAGTATATGTGAGAGCGATTATGCTGAAATCTTGTTCCAACTCGGGTCAACATTGTTAAAAATCGCCAAATTAGAGCAGTGATTTACGTCCAAAATGAACGCCGAATTTTCGGATTTGTGTTGTCATGATTCATGGTCACGCATGCGCAGTTCCTAACTGACATGATACGGACGTTGAGACGCGCTCTGAGGGGGTGATACGGGATATTCAGTAAATTGAGGCGATTATCCAATGAAAATCGAGAGATCTACTTGATGGTATGATAAAACTGTGTATTTTAAACAGGAGTATAGAACAGAAACAGGATTAAACACACATTAGCATTTACTGCCGTATCTTGTGGCCAGGTACAAATCCACCAAACCACACTAAATGGTACAGTTGTAGACCTACATATATGCCATTCAAAGTACACCCCAAAATGCACAAGACGGAGAGAGATGACCTCTGAGATCAGAGGTCATCCTCGTCCTAGTGTTTATCCTAGTGTTTCCGACTAACTAATTTAGTTTAACCAGAAGTATGAACAGAAACAGGATTAAACACCAAATTCCATTTACTAGCGGGAGCCCGCGCCGCGCGGGCTCCTAGTTGAGTGAACGGGAGCGATCACTGAAGAATTGACACACCTCAGCCAAACTCGTCACCCTGAACTGTAGGACTCCCCGAGTCGCAACATTTGTATTGTAACACTTTTAATAACTCAAATTCCTTTACCTATCATATCCTATTATAACTCATGTAGTTACCGATTTCTAAGGAAAACGTCAACTGAACATGTAATCCCGTATAACTTTCCGTATATTTTATTTTTTTCTCGTACCTATTAAAACTCATGTAGTTACCGATTTCTAAGGAAAACGTCAACTGAACATGTAATCCCGTATAACTTTCCGTATATTTTATTTTTTTCTCGTATTTTTGTAAATAATAAAACTTCAATAGTTAATCCCGTATAGAATTTCCTCTATGTACTTTTTTCTCAAAAGGACTCCCCGTGGGGTAACCCGTAGTTCCCGCATATTTTTCTCATAACTCCTGAAACTCCATATAAACTTCTCGCCATCCTGTATTTTATGACCCTCCCCCGTCACAACCTCCCGTAATCGTATTTGCACATGTATTTGCAGCAATCTTATAGCTTAGGCCTGTATAGTTCCTAATTTCTAAATATTAAAACGTCAATTTCTCGCTAATTTTTATCTATTTTATTTTTTTTCTTCTCAAAACTCACGATGGGGTAACCCGTAGTATCCATACAAACGACAATCAAAGCGAAAAAAACATGACGTGTTCTTGACAATTTCTTTCTTTCCCCACACCGGGTGCCTGTCATTGCGTGCCGCATAGAGCGTCTTACGCGTGATCGCCCCTTGCCACGGTAACGCCCGTCGCGTCTTACTCGCGATCGCCAGTTGCCACGCGTAACCACCGCCGCACTGCACACTGCATCGCGCGCCTGTTGTACGCGTACAAACAAATGGTAATTTACCGTAGCAACCAACCTTATTTTCGCTAATTTTTTCAGCCATTTCTGAACGGATTTGTCCGAATATATCGCTAACCCCGTCCTTATCCTCACGCACCTTTCTGCGAATTTGGCGCAATATGGATCGAAACTGCCGGAGCCTTTTTTCGAATTACCCCATACATACACACATACAAACATTAGCAAACCTGGCCTAAAGAAAATTTAAGGGGTGAGTCACAACACAAACATCCTTCACGTACTTGACTGTAAGCTATTGTTAAAATGATGCCGACGGTTACGATTTTCTGGCGACCGAATCTTTGAAATAAAACAGCCCCTAAATCTTGTTCTGATTCACAAACAAATTATTGATCTATTTTAAAGTATTTTAGTATTGTGGGAGCGATTATGCTGAAATCTGTTCCAACTCGGGTCACATTGTTTTTAAAAATCGCCAAATTAGAGCAGTGAATTTTACGTCCAAAATGAACGCCGATTTTCGTGATTTGTGTTGTGCATATATCATGGTCCGCATGCGCAGTTCTCACGACATTGATAGACGTTGAGACGCGCTCTGAGGGGGTGATACGGAATAATCCATTAAATTGAGGCGATTATCCAATGAAAATCGAGAGATCTACTTGATGGTATTATAAAACTGTGTATTTTTTTATCAAACAGGAGTATAGACAGAAACACAGGAATATCAACACAAATACATTTAATGCTTATCTTATGCCAGGTACTAATCCACCAAACCACACTAAATGGTACAGTTGTAGACCGACATATATGCCATTCAAGTACACACCAAAATGGTCCAAGACGGTGAAGAGATGACCTCTGAGATCAGAGGTCATCCTCGTCCTAGTATTTATCCTAGTGTTTCTGACTAACTATTATTTAATCAAACAGAAGTATAGTAACAGAAACAGGATTAACACAAATTAACATTTTACTAGCGGGAGGCCCGCGCTTCGCGGCTGGAACAGTGCTCCCGGCTAGCTGAGTGAACGGGCGATCACTGAGAATTGGGACACACCTCAGCCAAACTCGTCACCCTGAACTGTAGACCTCCCCGAGTCGCAATATTTTCTATTTGTCACCTTTTAATAACTCAAATTCCGTCCCTATCATATCCTAATTATAACTCATGAGTTTTACCGAGTTCCTCAGGAAAAACGTCAACTGAATAGGTAATTCCGTATAACTTTTCGTATATTTTATTTTTTTTTCATCGTATTTTTGTAATATAAAATTCAATATTAATCCGCGTATAAATTTCATGTAAACTTTTTTCTCAAAAGGACTCCCCGTTGGGTAACCCGTAAGTTCCCGCATATTTTTTCCTCATAACTCCTCAAATAACTCCCATATAAACTTCTCGCCATCCTGTAGTTATGACCCCCCTCCCCCGGTCACAACATCCCGTAATCGTCTTTGGGCACATTTATTTGCAGCAAGACATAGGCTATAAGGGCCTATATAGTTCCTACTTTCTAAATATTAAAACGTCAATTCATCTGTAATTTTAACGTATAATTTTAATTTTTTTCTTTCTTCTCAAAACTCCGTGGGGTAACCCCGGAGTATCCATACAACACAATCAAAGCGAAAAAAACATGACGTGGTCTTGACCATTTTCTTTCGTTCTTCTCGCCCCCCAACCGGTTGCCTGTCATGCGTGCGCATATAGCGTTCTTACGCTGATCGCCCGTTGCCACGCGTAATCGCCCGTCGCGTCTTACTCGCGATCGCCCGTTTGCCCACGCGTAACCATCCGCCGCCGCACACGCATACGCGCCGCTTAGTAACGCGTAGCAAACAAAATGGTAATTTACAAACTTATCAAACCAACACTGTATTTTTTCCATAATTTTTTTCAGCCATTTCCTGAACGGATTTTGCTTTCAATAATGCGCTAGAAAACCTCCGGTATCCTCACGTCAACATCAACCTTTCATGCGAATTTGGCGCAATTATGGATCGAAACTGACGGAGCCTTTTGCGAATAACCCCATACATACACACAACACATTAGCTAAAATGCCTAAATAATTATCAGGGTTGATTCCAAAACAAACAATACTTCACGTTAATTGACTGTAATCATATTGTTAAATGAATGCAAGGGTTGACGAATTTTCTGCGACAGAAATCTATTTTGGAAATAAAACAGTCACCCAAAATGCTCAAAATTTTAAAACACAAACAAATTATTGATCTATTTTAAAAGTCGTTTAGTATATGTGAGAGCGATGATGCTGAAATCTTGTTCCCACTCGGGTCAACATGTTTAAAAAAACAAAAAAAAATCGCCAATTAGAGCAGTGATTTACTGCAAAAATGAACGGCCGACTTTTCGTTTGTGTTTGTCCAGATACATGTCAGCATTCGCAGTTCCTCACTGACATGATACGGAGTTGAGACGCGCTCTGAGGGGGTGATACGGGAATTCAGTAAATTGAGGCGATAATCCAATGAAAATCGAGGAATCTACTGATGGTATGATAAAACTGTGTTTTATCAAACCGGATTATAGAACAGACCAGGATTAACACAAATTACATTGATGCCTTATCCTTGTGCCAGGTACAAATCCACCAACCACACTAAATGGTACAGTTGGTAGACCTACATATATGCCATTCAAATACACACCAAAATGCACAAGACGGAGAGATGACCTCTGAGATCAGAGGTCATCCTCGTCCTAGTATTTATCCTAGTGTTTCTGACTAACTATTATTTAATCAAACAGAAGTATAGTAACAGAAACAGGATTAACACAAATTAACATTTTACTAGCGGGAGGCCCGCGCTTCGCGGCTGGAACAGTGCTCCCGGCTAGCTGAGTGAACGGGCGATCACTGAGAATTGGGACACACCTCAGCCAAACTCGTCACCCTGAACTGTAGACCTCCCCGAGTCGCAATATTTTCTATTTGTCACCTTTTAATAACTCAAATTCCGTCCCTATCATATCCTAATTATAACTCATGAGTTTTACCGAGTTCCTCAGGAAAAACGTCAACTGAATAGGTAATTCCGTATAACTTTTCGTATATTTATTTTTTTTTCATCGTATTTTTGTAATATAAAATTCAATATTAATCCGCGTATAAATTTCATGTAAACTTTTTTCTCAAAAGGACTCCCCGTTGGGTAACCCGTAAGTTCCCGCATATTTTTCCTCATAACTAATCCTCAAACTCCCATATAAACTTCTCGCCATCCTGTAGTTTATGACCCCTCCCCCGGTTCCAACAACATCCCGTAATCGTATTTGCACATGTATTTGCAGCATTCCCTATAGCTTAGGCCTAATAGTTCCTAATTTCTAAGATTAAAACGTCAATATTTTCATCCTGTAATTTTTACGTATCTTTAATTTTTTTCTTCTCAAAAGTACTCACCGTGGGGTAAACCGTGTATCCATACAACCGACAATCAAACAAAGCGAAAAAACAATGACGTTTTCTTGCCCATTTCTTTCTCCCCCACACCGGGTGCCTGTCATTGCGTGCCGCATATAAAGCGTCTTACGCGTGATCGCCCGTTTCCACGCTTAATCGCCCGTCGCGTCCTTACTCGCGATCGCCCTTTGCCCACGCGTACCCATCCGCCGCAAAACGCAAACCCAACGCATACGCGCCGCTTAGTACCGCGTACAAACAAATCGTAATTTTAAACCGTAGCAACCAACCTTAATTTTCGCTAATTTTTCAGCCATTTCTGAACGGATTTTGTTCCAAAGATATGCGCTAACCCGTCCGTTATCCTCACGCACCTTTCATGCGAATTTGGCGCAATATGGATCGAACTGACGGAGCCTTTTGCGAATATACCCACATACATACACACAACAACATTAGCCAAAAAAATTAATAGTCATGACGAGCGGAGGCCCGCGCTTCGCGCGGGCTCCCGGTAGTTGAGTGACCGGAGCGATCACTGAAACTGAAGCGATCCACTGAGAGTTGAACACACTATGCCTGGCGAGAACTTGCATGCAAACCAAAACCCCGTAAATCCCTGAACTTTAGAACTCCCCGATCGCCAATTTTGTATTTTTAACACTTTTTTTATCCTCAAATTCCCGTACCTATCATAGATATACTATAGCTCATAATAGTTACCGATTGTAAATAAACGTCAACTGAATATTAATCTTCCCGTATAAATTCCGTATATTTTA
>JAMKCH010024551.1:0-45842 GCA_023653785.1 Ophioderma brevispina
CCAACTACTCATATTTGTCCTAGTGCCATTAAGTGGTATAAATTTTAGATTACGCAGCTAAAGCATCTACATATGTAAATCCCACATAAGCAAATTCTGTACTGCTGTAGATGTCTCTGTAGTTTCATATACTCATTGTTACTTTTATTTTATTCTGTTTTTTATACTGTATTTAGTTCATTATAATTTTTATCATAATTCAAAGTTCAATTCGGTACAATTTAAAATGTGTATTGCAGGGCTTCACTGAAAATCATTGTTTCTTGTCACTGAAGGGGCCACCCTCCTGAAGAAAGTTTTAAATAATAATTAAACAACAGGCACTCGAGAGTAGCCTAGCTATCAGCCTGACGACTAGACTCAATCAACTTTGATCCAGCCCTCAGACAATACAGTGTAAAATTGCCAACCACCTAATATAGGGGGGGGGTGATTGGGAGTGCAATATTTGGGAGTGCAAGTGGGGAGGTTTTTTGCCAGAGTATATTTTGAAACTATTACATGTCAACATGTGTTCTTTAAAACGTAAAAATAAAGTATAATAACCCAAAATAATTTCACTTAGCTTGTTAGATTAGCAGATTCCAGCAAGTATGAATAGATGTAGATATACCTGGAGGTGAATTCATGATGGGAACAGACGCCCCCAACGCCAAGATGGAGAAGGCCCGCCACGACAGGTGAAGGTTAAGCCATTCCAGATCAATAACTATCCTGTGACGAACTTTGCCTTCAGGTGGAGTTGAAGTTATTTTCTAATTTTTAATGGTTTCTTGATTTTATTGTGTATCAAGTGACCAACAACATAAGGAAACAGTTTTTCTAGTTTAGAATCATCACAAAAACTTAAAAGTTTTGTTGATATTTTCTATTTGTGCATTTGCAGAGAATATTTTTTTCTGATATGGCAACCCCAAAATGAAGGTAAATAGTGTGCGCAATACAGCCTGCAAACCATCATCTGGTTTTTTAATCCCACCTGGTTGAAAAGCAGTATGGGATTTTGCAAGAGTGCCGCATGTCCGTAGGTTGTGTGTATCCACTCTATTGTAGTTTTTGTTTTTTCAAGTCGTTCTTCGAAAAGTTGAAATCCCGATTTAAACCATTATCATGTTTTGAGGAGTCCAAGGTATAAAATATCGATCAAAACAGATAATTAGATAAAATTGGATGAATTTTTAACGCCCATATTAATGTTTGTGGTCCTCAGCTATGAAGATTTTAAAAGATTGGGCTCGACTATGCATCTCGCCCAATATTTTTGCAACTCATAGCTCGACCAATTAATTTGGCTTAATCGATCCAATTTTTAATATCAGACTTGGGGTTACGTTGCAATTAGGGATCCTTCATTGTGGATGTGTTCAAAGATTCTTAGCCACCAATGTCCCAAAGGTCACTCACCCATAGGTCATGTTGTATGTTATGTTAAATAGTGTGGGTTCCAGTTTAGGCTAGGTTTTTCGTTTTCAGGTCTTCTTTTAAAAGTTTAAGTACATGAATAACCACAAACATAACACATCATTATCTTTTGAACATCTAAGTACCAAAGAAGAATAATTTTGTAGTATTTAATTAAAGGGGGGATGTGTGCCCCAATTAAAGTCTATAAATTTTTCACTTGATATATGAACATGGCCTTTCAACCCAAGACCCCATCTGTACAGTTTCGCACTGATATTTCAACCCGTTTTTAGTTTAGCTAAAATGTGATTTTTTAGTCCCCATAAGTTACAAATGTCCAAATTAATATATGGTTGACCAAAATGGGACACATTTTTTTCGCTCATAACTCCCAACCAAGCATCCTTTAGCCCTACCCATAAAGCCCTACTATACCTGATAAAGCTTTTTTTACGAAGGTTTCACCTTAGAACACTATTAGCTTCTTTTCTTATTTCGTTTCTTCTTATACCAACACTCTTTACCCCTTGTGTCCTTTCCCCGGGTCTCTTTTGCGGCCATGGATTTTCCTCGTCGGAGCGTGCTCCTTCTGTGCTCGTTGGGCCATGTACCTTTTAAAAAACCAACCTTTTTAAAAAAAAAACGTGGCTGTTGCTCTAAAAATGAAAATACCACATGGGTCATTAAATCTAAACAGCAGTGTGTATAATTTTGCAAGTTTGTGTGGGCAAAAAATGCAAAAAATCAAAGGGGTTACCTCGTTGCATGTAGATTTTTCATTTTGATGTTTGCCTACCTTTTTTCATTTATAGGGAATTTGTGAGAGATAAGAAGTTCAAGACAGATGCAGAAAAGTTTCAGGTAGTTTGTATTTGAAGATTTGTTCCTGAAGATTAAAGGATGAGACTACCAGATAGAATAAAGGTAGTGTAAATGCTATTGAAAGTTTTTCTTACGTGATTCTAATTTGAACCATGAATCTCAACATCTTCCAGTTAAAATATTGTTTCAGAGGGTTATACAGTATACATTGTTTTTGATTTGTAACATGTTTGTGGTTTGCTTTGGTTTGGTTTTGAAGCACTAGAAGTTGCAGAAGAAGGAAAAAGAAAGAAGAAATCACTTAAATACAAATTCAAGACCTAGTAAAGAAATCCACAACTTAGATTTGAAGCCTTGCCTACAGTCCCTATTGATACTATACAGCAGCATGCTTGGTTTTTGTTGTCACTGAGATGGAAATCGCCCTATTAAATTCACTTTTGGAAACACCCATTGAGCACAAGGATAAGACTTGATATACAATGAATATCACAAAAAAGTTTCTTGTCTTTGTCAGGGAGCCCCATGGTGGATTCAGTCCAAGAGCATACTGAGACAGGTACAATAAATGACACAACAACAGTGGGTTAGACCCAAGGATTGTCCAAACAGCGGCAGCCCCAAAGTAGAGTAAAACTGTGTGTTATCAATCAAGACACAATACTGGTTCCTCATAACTCCTTACTCTGGTAATATGGTTTTAATGGATTTACTTGATACGTTAATGATCATACTTGAAAGTCTGCTTGCCGATAACGCAAAGTTTTTTTAACTCTTTTGGTTCCGCTGTGAGTATTCTGTATCCACCACGGGCAATCAATCTCAGCAATAGGTTTCTTATTATCAATGAGATTTGTGTGATAGTTTTCTAAGGAGGCAATAAGGAGGCAGATAAGCACCTAAAATGATAACATACATGTACTTTGGTTTTTATTCTTCTGGGGGAAAATTAATATTATGGCCTCCACAACCATGGCCGATTAGGTGATGACGCTAACATTGTGATAGAGTATGAATTTGGTTAATGTACTGCTTAATACTTTTGAACAGGTAATGAAAGTAGTACTGAGCTCATTTGCATATTTTCAATAAAATTTAATTAAACAAACAGTTGTGGGGCTGTTCTTGTTAAAACCACTCATGATTATCATGAAACTTAGCTGAGCTATTTCCCATGTGGTATTGACCATGGCAGTCTCAATCAAAATCCAAACAGGATATGTGATAACCTTCCTTCTTCCGGTTTCTTGTAAATTCAAATGTTTCTCAAACTAAAATTGGACCAACTGGACTAACAACATTTACATCACTTGCAACTCCAATGGGTCAAAGGGCATATTGCATTTGGAGTCACCATCATCACAAAATTCAAAGTGCTCCTCACCAAAATATTCAATCCCAACTTGAGTCAAGCTTGGGCTGATGATAACTTTATCTGTGAATCCCTTTCAACATTTTTGAAGGTCAAAGAATCAAAGGTCATATTGGGAAAGTTACAATTCAGTCATCTGACACATCATGTTGTATACCAAGTGGTTATGCCATTTCTTCTCAAGGCCATTGCCCTATTCTCACTTTGGCGGTGTCCTTAAATTGTATGGTGGAGGATGTGTTGAAGATGAGGTCAAAAGAATGAGATTCAGAAAAAAATGACAACCAATGACATTCTTGTGCAAGTTATGATGAATGACGGAACTAGGGTACTAAACCCTTTATCACATCATTTCCTTTTACAAGAGGAGCATGCTGAACCAGTCATGTGAGCAACTGCTAAGCCCTGTCCTATGACACACTCAGTGTTTGTTTGGTAAGGGAGAAATGAAGATCCCTGTATTTAGTGGTGAGGTAAAGGTTCATTTGAGGTCTAGGTCCCATGCCACACCAGACCTTTGCAAATGCGGGGGAGGAAGGGTTGCCGAGGTATTTTCTAAGAGGGAAAATTTGGGGTTCCTTCTCCCTGACACTCCGTCATTCATTTTGGGGAAGGTGGGGGGGGGGGGAGATCCCACTTAGACCCCTTGTCCCCAGCTGGTAATTTCCCACTGGATATGTAAAGAAATAAAATACCTTTTCATTGGCCAATTAAGGGTTGTATCAGGTGGTCTCCTTGGAATTTAAAACACCACTTTGATTACAAGGTATGTGCCCACCAGGCGCTGTGATGCTACCCCTATGAAATACCGCGCATATTTTGGTCGTTGCAAGCTGTTGCAAGCACGTAACAAGCTCATTGCACGCACATTGTGAGCTTAATTACGATCATGTAGCGAGCTTTACGACCACTTTACAAGCTAAAACCATTCACTTTGTGAGCTAACACAGCCAACTTAGTTGGAACAGAATCGACACATTACGACTCCCAATGTGAGCAGCCGAGCTTGTGCCAGCTCACATATTAAAGAGCTCGTATGTGCTTGTGAGAGCTTGCGTGAGCTTAGCTGCGCGCACAGCTTCACGAGCTCGTATTTCGAACAGAACGAGCACCCACGATCTCCAATGTGTGCCAGCTCACGTACTGTAGAGCTCGTATGTGCTTGCGTGAGCTTGCCTGTGCAAGCTTAACTGCCTAATCAAAATCAGTGCATGGCATAGTTACGGTGTTCCAACAATGACAAAAAAATAAAAATGAGGTCTTGGAGTTAAATGTAAGTTTCCCCCATATAGCCCAAAAAACCAACAAAATATTGGGGTGTTTGGATGCACTGATGATAACAATTTTTCAGATTGGAAGGTTGTGTTAACATTGGTAATCATGCTTGAAAATGGGATTTAACAGCCTACGGTAATATCAACATGTCACCTCCAAATTTCCTACGACATGTATGCTATAACATCTTAGCTGCATGCTATGGGACAAAAATGGGAAAATGACAATATCTTTGAAGTGAAAGACTACTGCATACCGCGGCTTGTGAAATAAGGAAATACTTGTTTGAAAATTACCTTGCCGATTTTATCCCATTCACACCTAAATTGGTCAAATTTAATAATCAGGTAATGCCCTTTAAAACCAAATTGCTGTACAAAACTTGATAAGTTCTAAAAACACTGGGCAGCACACCACCTCATTCCACAAAATTTTTTTTGGATTCGATCAGCCCTAAATATACAGTATATAAAATTTACAAACAAAAATAGGGTAAATCCCTTTAATTTCAATTTTCTACCATGATTAATTGGATACACTTAATTAGCACTTTTCAAACCTTTGTATCTTGAGGTTATATGGCATGTACATTATGTTTATTTTACAGTTGTAATATGAACTCATGCTACAATCAATTATGGAAATTTAAAAACCAGATAATTCACTTTTTAAAAAAGAATGACAGTTCTGATACAGTCACAGTTAGTACCTTCAAATGCACATCTTGACTGCAATTAAGAAACTTAGCTGGTGCCAATCACAATCGTACTATTATAATTTGGCTAATGTTGATCTTCGCAAAAGGACCGTCAGTTCTCGATCCATATGCGCCAAATTCGCATGAAAGATGATGTTTTACACGGGTGTTCTAACCTATATTCGACAGAAATCCATTCAGAAATGACTGCAAAATCAGTGAAAATGTGGTCCGTTGCTATGGAAAGCCATTTATTTGTTTATAACCGTTTACTAACAAGCGAATAAGCACGCGTTGCATGTTGCGACAGGCGGTAACCTACGCATCGTGCAGGATGGCGCGGTGGGTGGTAAGCACAAACCGTTTTACGCACATTAATACGCGCTTAATGCAAAGGGGTGGGGAGAGAGAAAAAAATGGTCAATAAAAATGACACGTCATGGTCCACTTTGGTTGTGGTTATGATATGGGGAAAATACGGGTTAAGCTAGGTTCTAGGACACGGGAGTAGTGTTGAGAGAAACTATTAAATATAGGGAAAAGTTACTGGATTAAATATTGCCATTTTTATTAATCAGAAGATAGGAACTACCAAAAGCTACAGGATTGTGACGGGAACTTGAGTTATGAAAAAAAATTGGAGGAAAGAATACGGGGATGCGATTGGCGACGAGGGGCATAAAAAAACTGCAGGATGGACAGGAACACTTATACGGAGTTATGAGAAAAATTACTGGATATAAACAGGACCACGGGTTAGCACACGATGGCTGAGTACTTCTGAGAACAAATCCGGAACAAATGTAAACACTGAAAGTTTACGGGATGAATATTAACGTTTTATCATTTAGGAAATGGGAAAAATATGTGAGCTAAGATAATAGGCCCTAATGGTCAATAACACTTCATGTTATTTCGCTTTTGCTTCTGGTATGAATTTTTCGGAACGGGGAGTAGTTTATGAGAAGGAAAAAACAAATATACGAAGTTTTACGGATATTAAATATTGACGTTTCCTTAGTTGGTAACTTGAATTATTAAAATGTTAGATAGAAAACATTGTGACTCGATTGATTCCTAAATCTCATGATAACTGGCAATTTATACTAGATTTTTGAGGAGTTGTCAAAATCACTGCCATGACTGTGTGCGTACTTCTTAATTGGTGTGGTTGCGGTGTGTCGCCATAGTGTGTCACTTCAGTGAATCGCTTCTGTTTCAGTGATCTCTTCGGTTTCATTGATTCTCCATTCAGTGATCCGCCCCCGTTCACTCATCTAGCGTGAGCCCGCGTGAAGCGCGGGCCTCGCCGCTAGTGTAAGAATAAACATTCATTGAGAGACCTAAGTCCTAAAAACATTTCCTTCCAAATTCTGATCCTAGAATATTTCAAACGTAGTCCTGTAAACTGATATATGAGTGATAATATACTCCCCCAAATAACTTTTAAGTTCTGCTAATAATCTATTTCCATGGACATCTCTTATTTCACGCCACGTGTCCTAGAATATTATTAAATTTCACGAATTTTCCACCAACATACCACTTACATTTGTTGCCAAGAGATGAAAACGTTTTACCTCCCACAATGCATTTCAGCACTTCCTGTCTCGCGCGCATATGCGCGCAACCTGCATAGCTGAAATTTGTACTGCTCGCAACTCTACGAGCTTGAATTCACACTACTAGTACTTGCTTGCAGTGCCCTGCTTGCACGCACATAAATTTTAAATTGTGATCATATGCTCGCGAAAGCCTGTAAGCTTGCGAGCTTGTTGCATGTGCGCAAAGTCAGGTGCAATGCTCGCGGTGCGCAAATTCGTGCTCTTGCGATCTCGTATCAGCTTGCAACGAGCCTGTGCGAACATATTTTGGTGATGCACATTTTTGTACGGGACACTGACTTCATTGCTTCGAACTGAAAGGACATTTGTCAGTAAGGCCATTTTGTTTCCTCTCTACAGCCTTATTTAGTGATGTTTCACATAAGATGACCCCTTTTTCACTGACAACTTATGAAGTTCCGCAACCTTTATGCAGGGATGAAAGATGTAGTTATTCTTATGAGCAAGATTTGTTAGTGTGTCAGAGTGTCTTTCCTTGTTTATTGGTAAAAAGTGAGCAATCCGTCCTTTTTTATTGTCTCAAGCAGAGGGTAACGGCTCAGCATAGAAAAGCGACTTCACTACCCAGCCATACACATTAGCTTCATGGATTCCAAACGCTTACTGTCAATGGAAAGATGGAGTTACCTACATAAAAAGAATGGGAATTTGCTGCCAGAGGTGGATTAAAAGGTAGGTGAAATGAGCCATGGGTGTGGGGATTGGGACAACATTTCTGGTTTATATTTCTTTTGTTAAAGGTCCATGGCCCTAGTGGCGTAACCAGACCTTGCAAAATGGGGGGGGGGGGGCGAAGGGGTGCCAAGGTATTTTTTGAGGGGCTAACTTGGGTCTCTCCATAGACACTATACAAATGTCAGTTCATTTGGGGGGCTTGCGGGGGGGGGGGGGGCAATGGTTCCGTTTGGGGGGCTTGCACTGCCCCCGCTGGTTACGCCACTGCATGGCCCGATCGCCAAAATGCCCTCGTCCCCAGTACCCCAGATTTTACTGTAAGTGGTCAAAATGTTTGGTGTCAGAAGAAAGCTACTATTTTTATCATTTCACCCTGTGAAATCTTGGGCTAAAGGATGTTTGGTTTGGATTTATTAGGCGAAAATGTTGCCCCTTTTTGTCGACCAATATTATTTTACACAGCACTCTATGGGTATTGCAAAATCACGTTTTTAGCTCTCACATCAAACAGTGTTGAAATTCGGCGCAAACTTTTCACAGATGGGGTTTTTGGGTTGAAGGACATTCTAGCAAGTGAAACAAAACTTATAGGACTAAAGCGGGCCATCCCCCCTTTAATGTCTGTGGCCTATAACTGAATATATAATCAGTGAAAATAATGGAAATTATCATGCAAATAGATCTTGTTGGCATGTTAATGTACCCTGCATGTATGAGATATCTTGATTTCAATAAAATTGATGTTTAAATTCTTTTGAAAAATGGTTACTGCCTTGCATTGTTGAGTTCAAATATATGAAAGTGGTAGATGTTGGTGGGTGGGTGGTGCCTGTTTGCTAAGGTCATTCTGCAAGGATGACAACCACAAATATTTTTGAACAAATGATTCTGGCAAGGTTGCGTGCAACGTTTAAAAACTTTTTGATGTGGGAACGTCCAAACAAAAGGAACCGAAGGAAATTATAGAAGGGGGTATATCTTCTACCAAAATATGTGGGTATGCGTTTTTTATGCGAAATAAACATCACCCACGTTTCCAAATCAATCAGTGATTTTTTTTTTTTGTTATGCCCCAATTTCCAGAGGTCTTCATCCCTGTAAGTCAGAATAAAAAAAAAAAACTTATGTGTTAAAGGTGCAACGAGAGTTTCACATATCAGGTGTCCCTAAAAACAATCGAACGTACTGTTTTTTGCCCTGATGTAAAGCTTTCCATCAAAAATATACCCATCTAAAAGGATTAAGCTGAGAAATGTTTCTTAGGTACAAAAAATTCCTAATTTCGTATAGGAGCAAATACGAAATTCAGCCTATGTTTTATATTGAAATATGAGCAAATCAAAATCACCCTTTTTCCTCTTTTTAAAGACATTTCTGTGGCAAAATACATGGTAAGAATTCTATTGAGTGTCTAATCTATATGAAATTGCTATTATGACACAATATCTGGGTGCCTCAAAATCTCTCGTTGCACCTTTAATCCAATGGCAACATCAAATATAGCATGGTCTGCAAAGGTTAAACAAAGTTTAACTTATAGCAAGCTTAATTTGCCTCTCTTCTTGACAGCCATGTAATAGTTGCATGACTGTGTACTCTGATACATTATCTATCTTACATCTGGACTTTAGGTCACAAGATGCAAAGGAGACATGCAGCTGTTATAGCCAGTAACTATTGTGTACTCCTGTGCAAAAAAACCACCCCCACTAATGTATACATACATGTAGTAGGCCTGTAAATGAAAGTAGTAGCTAACTAGTAGCTTGTATGATGTCCATTTTCTACCATGTTGATTTTTTTACAACATTTAATGAAGTGAATGAAAACTATGCTTCATTCCTGTTCTTACCAAGACCTTAGACCAAGGAGTATACTTCAAAGAGACATGAGGACATTTCCAAAGAAAAATGCCCTCATTTTTTTCAAACCCATTTTTTTTTTGCTTATTTGGAATGCTTACCAATGTATTAGATCACACCTGAAGTGAATAATCCAAATACGGCCGTCTTTATGTAATAAGATGATAATTTAGTATTTTCTGTCATGCACGACAGAAATTCAAAGCATGGTTTTCTATAGGGATGGTTACGATAGCAGGCAAGCAAGTTCAAAACATGGTTTGCGGTTTTCTTTCGTGCTTGTTTGTCCGACAAACTTTTGAAACATTCTCAGTAAGTGGTCTACAACCGATCCAGTGCAGTTTGAGAGAAATTTGTATCAAATAAAATAAAGAGTTCATCATAAGAATGCAGAAAGCTCATAAGTGCAATAACTGCCATTTGTCAGAACTTCCAATCAAAGATATGCCAAGTCTTTGGTCAGTGGCTCTTAAAATGGTTCTTCAGGCAACAGTCACCTGAAGAACCATTTCAAGAGCCACCGACTCAAGGACAGATAAATGGAAAGTCATCCTAAATACATGGCAGCACACAGATGTATCACATGACAGCTATTGCACTTATGACCTTGTTGCACTCACATGACCAATTGTTTTGTACAGGGGGAGGGAGTCACTATGAGCTAGTAAAATCTCAATTCCCTAGGCACAGTTCAGTACCTTCCATTCACCAGTGTATTTAGAAATACACTCCCTGCTTTTTGGGTATGATATATGATACCCAGATCACACAAGGTCAGTTCATGTCAATGTATGTACAAGTACAACCCATTGAACTGTGTCCTTGGTAGATGAGCATATTGTAACTCATAGTGAGTTGCAGCAAGCCAGCGTGTGGAAGTCACCTGATGCAGTCATTTGCAATTGTCATTATTCCTTCTACCCAGCTGTTTGAAAGTCTTATTTATTATGATAAAATCCAGATGGTGTTTTGAACCAATCCCATAATGCATTGCAATGTGCCTATACTGCACTGTACTATACACATGTTAGTACTTAGGGATAAAAAGTGTTCCAAAATTTTTAAGAAGCACAAGACATTTCATATGCTAAAAATTAATTACTAGTACTTTGTGGGTTAAATTGAGTGTAAAAGTCAGGGTTAAGAATAGGATTTTGGTGGGATCACATGACCATATTGAGGTGAAATTTCGCAAAAATGATGCATTGTGGGATGGACTCAATACACCCTCTGGACAAAACCAGATAAAACCAAAAATATCAATATAGCAACACAGTTTTGACAACTGATGTAGATTAGTTTTTCCACTGTCTACATTGTGGGTAAATATGATTTTTTGTAAAATCTGTTTTAAAGGTGGATTTTGTGATTCCAGCACCTTCTGTTTTATTCATGGTTCACTAGATATCCTTGAGAAAAGCTTATTCACAAAATTTGAGTTGATCCTGAGCTTGCGGTTTTGTGTTGTAAGCAAATGCTTGTTTCCCACGGTCCCATAGGCCACTGTGCTGTAATTTCTGTCCGTTTACGGACAGAAATTACAAAATTGCACATTTCTTACAAATACGACCGAATTTGCACGTAAGATTTGGTACACATGGATTACTATGGCTAAAAGTTCAGATGATATAAAAATCTCAACTTTTACGAGGTAAATCGGGGGGACGAGGTTGTGGATCACGAAATGCCCCTTTAACATATCTTTCTCTGTAATGTCAGATAGAGAATGGCCAATATAGGGAGGCAAGGGTGATTTGAGAAATAACATTTCAAAATCAAAAACAATTTCAGCATAATAACTTTGGGTTAGTTGCTGAAATTTATCACTGTATTTTGCTGAAATTACAAGTAATAACAGCTATTTTCATAACTGACATCAGCATATGTTTTATTTTGTTCACTTTTTCAGGAAAGACCTACCCGTGGGGAAATAAATGGGAAAAGAACAGGATGAATTTATGGGAGGGTAAATTCCCTGAGAAGAACACTAAACGTGATGGGCACCATGGACTGGCACCTGTCGATGCATTTCCACCTCAGAATGAGTATGGTAGGTTGCATTAAGAGAAGATTTTACCGAATTCCCAAATTCAATACACGCTAGTGACGAAAATGCCACACCAGTCCATAATGCATTGCAAAAATGCCCCGTACTGAAGCACGACCTGCAGTATCGCAACAGTGCATGGCACAAGTTTAGAATCAAATAACTCTTTTATTACACTGGCAATAGAAGTAAATGAGCCTGAAAATTGTTGGGGACATATATGTAAAATAAACTATGTTAGAATAATTCCTATTGCCAGTGTTTGAATAAGAGTCAAGAAAACACTTTTTTTTTCATGGGGGAGGTGTACACTGAAATTGAGATATCCCGGATGTATATTGATGCTCAATGGTTGTGTGCGCGAATCGAATAGCTGTATGGGAACTCAGCAAAATCTTCTTGTGGTGCATGTTAATGGGCTATTCTAGAAGAATTCCAACCCCCTCCCATGGAATGCACAATTGGAATTGATTTCTTTGCCTTTCATATGGGGTTAGTGAATTCATCTGGAATAGCCTTGGTCAAAACATGATCAAGGACAGGACAGCAAGGCATTGGTCATGACGTAGGGTCATTTTAATATAAAGGGCCATGGCCCAAATGCTAATAGCCTCAGAACACCAGATTTTACTGGAATTGGTCAAATATTTAGTATCTAAAGAAAGCTACTATTTTTCTCATTTACTCTGTAAAATCTTAGGGCTAATTGATGTTTGATTTGGAAGTTAAGTACTCTATGGGGCTTACAAAATCATGTTTTTAGCTCTCACATCCAAATGGATTCAAATATTGGTGCAAAACTTTATGAATGGGGGTTTTGGGGTGAAGACTATATTCATATATCAAGATGAAAACTTTATATGTTGAAATAAGGTTATCCCCTTTTAAGAGAACAGATCTTTTGTGGTTGACCAGTTTAGATCTTGGGATTTTCACACCACGGTCAAAGGATCTTATCATCGAATGCTGAAGCTATGGGTCTACTTCTTGATGCTCTAGCAGTAACTGACATAATAGATCAGGTGCTTTTCTCTAGAATATCATATGGAAAAGGATAAGAGTCTCTATTGCTACACCTCATGAATATTTATGAGAACCAATGCCATCCTGTTATTGGTCATCATCATCAGTCGACTGCGCAGCAGGTGATCGCAAGTTTCCTCCAGTCACTTCTGTTTTGGGCCAAGTTGGAGATAACCTTTGGTTGCAACATGTTGTTTGTGTCCCCCAGGAGCTTTTGGATGTAGGAGAGATATGATGTCTCTGTCGGCCTGGCTCTGCCAGGGCTTGGTGATGTAGAAAGCATATAAACCACTAGGCTCTCCCTCTGGCATCCTTAGAATATGACCAAGAAAAGTAAAGCTGTCTCAGTCTTACTCAGTTTATCAGAGGCTCCGTACCTGTAGCAGCATAGATTTGGCATTTGGGACCACGATCAATGCGCTTGACGTTCAGCAGGATTCTGTAGCAACATGGTGCGAAAGATTGAACCTACTCTCCAAATTGTTTGTCAGCACCCAAGTTTTCGCAGCAATACAAAAATACTGTCAAACCATGTTGTGTTGAAGAGGCGACCTTCATTTCGATTGGTATACTTTGACTTCTCCATAGGCGTCAACATCCAAAATGCTGCCCAGGCAAGGGCTTTTCGTCTGTTATTGTTAAGGTCTTTAGAACTGGAAGCATCATACAACAACGCTATTGTGAAGTCGGAGACATGGTTGTGCACTCGCCATAAACGTTAAGCAGTGGAAGTGGGTTGCAGGTGGTAGTCATTGTACTCTGTCTTTTGCACACTGTGATAAGGCCCAATTTTCAGCTGAAGCTGCTGTTCTTGATAACTGGGTGCCTGAGCTCGAGGGATTGAAGACTCCAGTGGGGCGATCATCGTCAGCGAAATATAGTGTCGTTTAAGAACTATGTCCCTGCGGATACCTCCTGGACTGAAGTGGATGTGTCATCAACCTCCGGAATCTGTAGCTGACTCTGTATCTGTTATGGTTCAATTCCGTGGAAAACAACAGAAATTGAGATGTTTTGCAAACTTGCCCATAAAAAAGTGTAAACACACAGGCACAAAGATGCACAAAGAAGTAAGTAAAAAGCTACTGCACTGGCACACCACAAGACTCCAGAGTAGGGGGTAGACTCAATCATTCAAACACTCAGGAACAGTATTTTACAACTACTTCCCCTCAAAACCATGTTGTATTTAAAGAAAGCTACTATTTTTCTCATTTACTCTGTAAAATCTTAGGGCTAATGATTTTGTTTGGAAGTTAGTACTGCTATGTGGCTCTACAAATCATGCGTTTTTTACTCTCAACACATCCAATGGATTCAAATATTGGTGCAAAACTTTGATGAATGGGGGTTTTGGGGTGAAGACTATAATTCCCTTATCAAGAATGAAAACTTATAATGTTGAAATAGAGGTTTATCCCCTTTAAGAGAACAGATCTTTGTGGTTGACAGTTTAGAATCTTGGGATTTTTACACCACGGTCAAGTATCTTATCAATCGAATGCTGAAGCTATGGGTTCTACTTCTTGATGTCTAGCAGTCAACTGACAATAATAGATCATTTGCTTTTCTCTAGAATCATCATATGGAAAAGGATAAGAGTCTCTATTGCTACAAACAACCTCATGATATTTATGAGAACCAGCATCTCCTGTTTTGGTCATCATCATACGATCGACTGACATCAGGCGATCGCAAGTTTCCTCAGTCACTTCTGTTTTGGGCCAATTTGGAGATTACTTTGGTTCAACATGTTGTTTGTGTCCCCCCGAGCCTTTTTTGGATGTAGGAAGAGATATGATGTTCTCTGTCGCCCTGCTCTTGCCATGTGTTTGGGTGTGTGAGAACCATTAACCTACTAGGCTCTCCCTCTGGCATCCCTAGAATATGACCAAGAAAGTAAGCTGTCTCAGTCTTACTCAGTTTATCAGGCTCCGTACCTGAAGCAGCATAGATTTTGGCATTTGTGACACGATCAATGCGCCTTGACGTTCACATATTCTTAGCACATGGTGCTCAAGAATTGTACCTTACTCCTCCAAATTGTTATGTCAGCACCCAAGTTTCGCAGCCATACAAAACTAACTGTCACACTTGTGTGTGTTGAAGAGGCGTACTTTCCTTTCGATTGGTATACTTTGATTTCTCCATATGCGCTCCAACTCCAAAATGCTGCCAGGCAAGGGCTTTTTCGTCTGTTACGGAATGTCTTCGACACCTGGAAGCCCTCACTAGCAACCAAGATATTTGAAGTCGTAGACATGGTTGATGCACTGCCTAACTTTAAGCAGTGGAAGTGGGTTGCAGTTGGAGTCATGTACTCTGTCTTTTGCACACTGATGATAAGGCCCAATTCTCTTCGCTGCAGCTGCTGTTTTATAACTGTGCCTAAGCTCTAGGGATTGAAGACTCCAGTAGGGCGATCTCGTCAGCGAAATCTAGGTCTTTTAAGACTTTGGCTGGATACCTCCTGGACTGACGTTGGGATGTGTCATCAATCCGGAATCTGTTCTCTGATCTGTATCTGGTTATTGGGTCCATTAGTGGAAACACACAGAAATGAGAGTTTTGACAACTTCTATACAAAGGGTAAACACACAGGCACAAGATGCCACAAAGAAGTAGTAAAGCTCTGCATGGCCCTACCACATCATCCTTCATAGTGGGGGTAGACTCACCTCATGTTCAACAACCTCATAAACGTATTTTACACTACTTCCCCTCAAAACCATGTTGTATTTGTATACTGCTTCTGTGATAGCCTCTGCTTCTCAACGATTTATGACGTTTTCGGTGAAGAGACCATAACATTGACTGCCTTAACACAAGCACTGATGAGCTGGCCTCATCCTTTTTGTTCTTTATCCATTACAGGACTTTATGATATGGTTGGCACACATGGGATGGACAAAAAACCAAATTTGGTGCGTCCCCAAGTGGGTCTCCAGATGACCCTGAACCCCCAGTTACGTTTTGCGTGGAGGATCCTATGAGACCTCAAAAGATGAAAATTTAATCACCAACTCAGGGTAACTACTAGGTAAGACACCATTTATTTATTTTAAACGTTCTCCTTTCGGCAGGGTAGCCCCTTCATTGACAATAGCCTGATTTCCACGGAAGGCCCTGCATATACGTATTGTATAACAGATTGACTTATACATCTATAAACTTACAATAATAAATACTAAACACACATAAAACCAGAACAAAATAAAATAGCAATGAGTATAAATGAACTAGAGACATCTACCGTAGTACACATAGGCTATGTGGCTGATTTACCAATGTCATGCTTTAAGCTGAATAAGACCTCATTGTATTATGTTTCAAGTCGGATATCTGATAGGAAGACTGTTGCATATTTTGGTTGCTATCATATGGAACGTATGTTTGCCTGCATTTAGGTTCAAGGTGGTTTCATACAAAGACTTTGTGTTTTGACTTCTGGTACCCTTAAAATGGACTGAGTGCATTAAACGTGAACTGAGAGGAAAGGTAACTTGGGGCAAGACCTTTGCAGTATTTTTAACAATAAGCATACATATTGTTATTACAACTATCAGTAAGTTTGTTCTTACTGCAGTGTTACACATCATATCTTTAACAGGATTTCTAATGTTCACAGCTGATAAAAATATACACAAGCTAATCTATTTTGAAGACTGAAGCCTGTATTCTAAGATTGTTAGTACAGTTAGACCAGACAGGTGCTGCAGTAGTCAAAATGTGAAGTCAAGAAAGAGTAGAAATTAAAGTGCAACATAGATTCAAGTCATCCATATTTTCTGTGATATGTAGTGATTTCATTTGATTGGGACACCCACAAGATCCTGTACTTTTGTTTCGCTACAGAAATAACTTAAAATGAAACTAAACGGTGATTTGTTATCTGCTTTTATTTCAATAGAAACACATAGGCTGAATTTCGTATTTGCTCCTATACGAAATTATAAATTTCCCAATTTTTTGTACCAATAGGAAAAAGTTTCTCATCTTAATCCTTTCACATGGGAATATATGATAGAAAGCTTTACACCAGTGCAAATCATAATTTTCATTTTTTTAGGAACACCTATTATTGAAATCCTCGTTGCACTTAATGTGTTGACTGCCTGAGTTCTGCACTGATATAAGGATCGAAAACCATGTAAGTGGCAATGACCAGTAATACCATTTTGTGAAAGTTTCATTGAGAGAGAACGGTTTCACAACAGTCAAAAGCCTTTCTGAGGTCAATAAAATTGCAACCTGTTGCAATCGAACCAATATTTTTCAATAAATCCCTTACCCAAGCAAAATAGTAGCTGTGGAATGATTAGCACGATAACCTGATTGGTTATCAGAGAGAAGGTACGAATGCAATTGATTGTGAAAGCTCTTTGATGATTTGAGAAATAAGGTTGGTAGAACGGAAATAGGTTGATAGTTCCCCACGTCTGACTTGTCAACCAGTTTTAATATAGGGTAACATTGGCTTTTTTCCATTCTGCCAGAAAAACCGATGTAGTAGGGAAGGTTGGCAAATACAACAAGAGAATTGCTTATATAAGGAACAGCCAGCTTTAGAAGTTGTACACTGAAAGCATCAATCCTGGAGACTTATTATTAGACATATCACATATTTTGCTTATATAAAAAAAACCAACTTTGTGAGAAACAATAAAAAAACTTAAAATAAATCCCAAGTAAAATTACGAAGTACAAACAATTCGGGGAGGAGTGGGAGAATCCACCAAGAATTCTCTTGTTTTTCCTGGAAGTAAATGGACCATGCAGACAGAACTTGGGTTTGGGCAGAGAATTTCCGGTCAGTTTGATTCGAAATTCCAGTCCATGGAGCAGTTCTATACCGTTCACATTGTAATTGTTCCATAGCCCATTTAATTTACTGAGCACATCAAAATACCTGCATGGTGTAGGCATTCATTTGTAAAGCTAAACTCATGTGGTTTGATTGTTGCCTATCCCCATACCACCGGTATAATGCCTTCAGGATCAACTTTTCTCTTCCGTAAGAGGTCATATGCTATGTACAACCCCAATGATGAAAATAAGTGGGCGCTGGGTGCATTAGTGCCCAGACACCCCGTAACAGCACCCTGTGACAACTCAAAATGGAAGTGGCTGGGAGACGTTTAATTTTAACCAGCACCCCGTAAGCTTTCTGCACATGCTGCATTTTTCATGTACCATTTCTCAGAATGACAAACTGCTAAACTTAGTTTTAGTCACTACAAGCACTGCTGACAAACTTTTTTCAAACAAATGATGAGCAGAATATTTGGCAACTGAAGTGAAAACCTGACTTTTTTCTTCCCTCATTTGAGATCTGGTTCCAATCGGACGCCTTTACCAATGTTTATTTATTCCTTCACCCTTTATTATTTTTTGTCTATTTTTGTTAGGCCTACTGGTCTGCCCTGTATAAAACCGTGTACTCATTACAACAACTGTCAGCCCAAGAATTAAAATGAGTTTTTATTTTGAGTAAGATTAAGTCATAATAGCACATAAAATATTATAAATTAGGTCTAAGTAACATTATATAAAAATATACCTGTTGTGTGCATAGCTGGTATGTGCAAAGCATTGAATGCAAGAGAACCGCGGAGAATGTTTCGGAGGTTCCTTGGACTAGGAGATCAGACCTACCAACTCAAGGTGATGTGTGTCACTCGCTATAGAATGGCGCCCTACTGTATCTCCAGGCAGTGCCCTGTGTGTGGGGTGATGGCTATAACATTTCTAATATGGGAACATTGGAGCGGAATCCCGAATCAATGACATAATGGACTATATTTTAGCCATGACTCATATAGATAGGACCATATCCTTCTTAGTATGTTTTGAAGAGGATATATAAAGCTCGGTGCAAGAAGATGGAGGGAAGAGTAATCACACATCTTACTCCAAGTTATTAAGAGAGTTCTTTATACATCTTGCTCCAAGTTAGTAGCAGAGTTTCCAAGTTGAAAGTGACAGTAATCACAGTCTAGTACTAAGCTCCCATATAGTGGACCATTGTCATAGTAGTCTCATCTCCAGCAGTTTCGTCCGATTGTGTAGCCGGGTTCGGTTTGATTCCGTGCCTCTGAGTTATCCAAGGATAACCATAGCTACAGCACTTTTTGGACTTTATATTTAGCTCGCCTCCGGAGCTTCGGGAGTCATTATGAGCTGGTTTTCTTCAGAAGGCAGTCGTCCGTGTACACGTCCCCCTACTGTGGAATTGGAGTTTTACGCTGTAATATTCGCCAGGACTCTTTGCAAGTTCGTCATCTTAATGTAATCTCGCTGCAGCCCTCGTCGCGACACACACCAGTTAGTTAGTTTAGTCGTTCATTAATTAACAACTTTATTATAATAAATCTTTTATTATTGATACCAATCGAAGGTTTCCAATGAGAGTGATTTAAACACACAATTAAAATAAATTTTGTGTTTAAAATTTTGTAATCAAGTGTCACCTTGTATTTGTCTCGTTTATTCCAGGAGTTTTGAAATCCGTATTTTTGAGAGGTGGTTTTAGGCCTTGGTCAAGGTGACCGTACAAAACCGTTATCGCTTAGGCGACGAACAAGAAACCCACTGGTTTACGGGCGAGTGGACCATTCGAGTAGGGTCGGTCGGGTCCGGCAAATTTTTTTTCCTTTTTTTTTTCTTTTCTGGAGCTCAATGGCTTAAAATAGCACCAAAATCTGACAAATCAAGAGAAAAATTAAATTTTTAAACAAAATTCGAATTTTCTAAAAAAAATTGCCAATTATAAAATGGGGGCTAAAAACAGGCTGATTGTACATGATTTTTGGAAAAACTAAAAAAAAAAATCTGCAACAACTGGAAAAAATCAGGTCGGTCGGGCCCCCGGAACCCAGGGTTTTTTTTATTTTCGGTCGCCTTATGGGTCAAAAATCATCATAGGAAGGTGGCCCCTGGTTCACTCCAAATTTGCATTGCATTCAGGGGACGCTTCTTTCCACAAAGTGTCCCCAAGCTGGGATGCCTCTTATTTTTACCCTTGTGTACACCCATATGAGTCTTAATCAATGAATTCTATTAGCCTAAGTATAATTAAGGCAGTCAATATCTACAAGAGTAAGCTGGGCATGAACTGTTTTGAAAAGCAATGAGGAAGTTAAGGGATATGTTTTTTTACATAGCATACCGCAGGCGCGTCCAGGGAGGGGGCGAGGGGGCGCGCGCCCCCCCGGTAATTCTGGAAATCTTGCAAAATCAGCCCATTTTTGGACCTTTTTTTGAAAGTTTATCCTCTTTCACTTCCCCGTAATAATTTTGGACGTTTTTCAAATCCTGGATCCGCCCCTTAACAGGCCTTGCCCCCAAAAAAAAGTTTGCCCCACTAAGTACATGAAATAACACATTTTTGTGTCTCCTGCCTTAAGCAAAAGACACAGTTTTGGGAGAACAATCGGCATGTTATCATTCGTTGCTCTCATCATCCACCATAATTAATTAAGGGTAACCTGACAGTCAAAATCAACATGTGTTTGGCACTCTGGTGGAATTCTTTGAATTCTGTGTCACAAACACAACTTTGCATTCAATACGTCATGTGCGTCAAGAACTCCTAGCTGGTACAAGTTGAAATTGATTTGTGATTATAGAACTGGTCTCTGGTTTTTGCAAAATTGTGTGTACTACTCAATTGTTAGCTAAATAACCTATATTACAAAAATATAGCATGGACTTGGTCATTTAAATAGTTGGAAATCTGATATCGTTCAGACCTAACACCTTAGATCGCTCCTCTGCCAACCTGGCATGATATCTCAGTTGGGCAAGAGCCGCCGTGCTGGTAATACGTAGGTCACCGGTTCATATCTGGCCAAGCGCACATTTTTTTTTTCAAAACTTCGTGCGCTGGCCATTTCCAGGAAGAGTACATCCATAGCCTTGGAGTGAACACTTCTGTCTTGTGGGCATTATTTTGCAAATCACCTTTTTTATCTCGCTTCATTTGCTACAGAATGGGCAACACGGCCCCCAGATGCAGGGTCAGACAACCTTGGTTTTCGATGCGCACAAAGTGTAGGCACTAAACAAACTGTAAATGCCAGAAGATACAGAACAAAACCAAGTAATCCGAAGTTGAGGAAATAAGAGAAGGAGAAACGGTGAAGCAGAAGAGACCCAATCCAGCCGACTTACGCGGAAAGAAACCTCCGACTTCAAAGAAAAAGAATGTGCCCAAATCTGAATTATGAATGAGAGTAATACACGAGTAGATAGGTAGAATGTATAATGTTTATTTTACTTATATATTTGGTTTTTATCTTCATTTAAAATTGCCAATGGTGCATTTAGACCCTCCATCGCTGTGCATCGGCCGAAATATGGGTAACATCGCCTATATCTCCCTCCATCGGTGGATGACGCCACAGCGACAAGACGGGCAACCGCTGTGCATCATCGGCAAGATGCCTCAGTGATTATTTCTGAAGTTGAGGAGGGTCCACTTTATCTCGCGAAAGAACACAGCATTGATCAGGTCCCACATTCAATCAATTCAAGTATTTTGTTAATGATTGGCAATTGATTCGCTTTCATCATCTCTGTCGTTTCTTCTGCACAATAATATAAGCAATAACGTTGCAAAAAACATGCAGCACACAGCTATTGCTTGTTGATGCGAAGCCATGACTGATGACCATCATGCAATCAAGGTATGCACATTGTCCAGTGATGATGCGACAGTCATTGCCCGCAATAAAAAACTCAGTGATGACATCGCTTTGTTTTGGTTATACATGCCATCAATGTCAGCTAATGCACATCTGTGTACAACCATTATGGTTCACAAAACCTCTAGTGCCAATGGTAGACTTCATAGTGAGCTAGGAAACAAAGTATATGCTATAATGTCTTCTTTATTGGGGGCTCTATACCATTTTGTATTAACAAATGGCCCCTGGTGTTAATTTTTTTCCAAAAGGGGGCATTTTATTTAGGGCATTTGTTCAGCACATCTGGTACACAGCCGATAAACCACCATGGTGTCTATTCACCACACGGACTACTATTTGAGGAGGTACTGTATTAGTATTTAATTCATACCCTGCTGCGTATTTATGCCTTACAGCATGCAATCAGTGAAGCATGGTTAACTAAATACGTGTATGTAGCGCGAGTGGATTTAAATGTCTAGATTTGCACTCCGCGTACGGCGTATGGTGGCTTTAGATGCGCGTGTGCGTCCGTGCAGGACTGATTTTATTTCCTCAGTGTGTAATTTTGTTTTCACCTCCCAGCACCATCGCAGTACGGCGGACGTGCAACTAGACCATTTTCAATCCACTCGCGCTCAACACGTATTTCGTTAACAGCTTCACTCCCAGCTTTGTGGAAGAGCGTGGCCTAACGGTTAGGGTGCTTGCTCTGGCGCCAATTTCACCATCAAAAATTCCCGGGTTCGACTCCCGGTGGGGTCGTGGCACTTGCTGGATTTATTCGGGACTATAAATTCTGGATTTGATCTATGTACCAGCTATTGATTAAATTACAGAATACCGCTCTCCTCCATGGTTCACTTGGATTGGGCCAAATGGATCATGACAGCATCCCGCCTTCGGAGGGGACGTTACCTCGGTCCGTACGAGAGTCACAACTGTCACAGGTACATCGTTCAGTCAGTGGTCGAATAAGAGTAGGGTGGAAACCCCTTACTGTTCCCAATCCGCCCCCCGCCTCAAATAGCGGGCCATGTTAGGAGCGTCCGAATCACGGATACACGCGGCCCCGATCAGCATACTCAGCTAAATAAATTCCTGACACCACCACAGCCATTACCAATGACTTGTGGATACGAACGAACGAACGAAACGATCACCTCCCATGGTAATTATATTTTAAAACAAGTGTTTTATCCCCTACTTACGGGCAAATGTTGTGTTTCCCTCTCAGTGTATGATTAGGGTTAATCAACTGCGCATTTCTTTTTGCTCGAACAAATGGGATAAATCCGAGCGGACACGATAAGGCGTAGACTCGAAGCTTAAAGACTTCCGAACCCCTAGGCCTAGATGCGGGAGGGGTGTGGGCCGCGGATGGGGGAGGATGGTTTGGGCGAGCAGAATGGGGGCGGTGTGGAAGGCGTTACCGCAGGGGCCTAAAATTGGGCTTGAGCGGGAGGGGGACTTCGGTCGAGAGTCTTGGAACAACGACAGGGTCTGTGGGGCGGAGTGGGGGGGGGGGGCGGGAAGCAGGTTTTATTATGCCCCGTGCTCTGGTTTGTGGACGATTGGGACGGAGCGCTACTTTAGTTGTGAGCTTGCCCGCCTTCCTTTGGGATTTTCTGGTAGGTGTTACACTTTCCGTCTGGGGGTCGGGTTGTGAGTATGTGCTCTGAATTTTGATGCTTGGTCCAATGCAACCCCCCCGCTCCCTGTGCGCTCTGCGATTAGACGCATCAAAATATCCCGTGCGATGCATTGATTTGTCCCATTTTTGTGTCGCCTGCCTTAAGGGTAGGTCAACTCTAGTGCTTTTTGTTTTCATTCATTCACAACAACTTTTTGGATTTTTGCAAGCACCATTTTAAACACATCAACCCTGTGTTCTATCGTTACCACAAAGGTTATCCCCTGCAGACAATCCTGAGCTGTGTGACGTGCCGCCCGATCCAGCCCCAGATCGGTATTGCCGATCTCCGATCATAAACAGAATTTTTAATTAAGAAATCATGAGCCACATTTTTACATATCTGATGATTACGTATGAGGAAACCCGTGCAGTCTCTTTCAGCCATACAATGGCTGCCATGACTACTTGTATGCATGCTCATTTCCGTCTGTGATGTTGATGATTTTCCATGTATTTTGGAGTATCTTCACCCGCAGGAACCTCCCGTTTCGAGTATTGGCATAAAAGCACGCAAAAGTAAATAAATTATCTACAGTGTACACAACATGAATTCTTGCAGGTAAATGATGCAAGCGCATTTAAATGACATAATGTAGTGTCACATAGAAAATATAAATGGTAAGCTTTAAAATCTGTTGTATGTTAGTAAACTTTGGGCTTTTTTATTGTCATTTTGGGAGATCGGTGAGGTAGATCGGGTAAGCTGATAGACTTTGTCTTTCTTCTCCTGATCCCGATTCAAAGCCGATTCGACCAAATCGGGCAGATTTCTGATCTGCCTATCAAGATCGGGCCTCACTACGTGAGCTGTAGTTTTTTGCCGATTTAAAAACAACTATTTGACCATTTTAAAGTCACAAAAACCGCATTGGTCCAAACGGTTTGCAATTTTAGCACATTTTACGCCGTCATTCGCAAGGTGCATCGTGTCGTGTGGTGAATTTTTACTGCATATGAAAGCGTGCGCGTGTTTTAATTACTTTTTTGCGTGAACGCATCTTGGGAAAACGAAAAATATATTTGGAAATGTAACAAAAGGGCCCCCGCTAATGTAGACCAGATAATTTCAATTGGTCTTCTGATTTCCTGGCAAGTAGAGACAAAGGATGTTTTGTTCACGAGGCATCAGGATGTTTTTCCATCACTTTCACAACATGGTCATTTGAAGTTCAAAGATAAGAGTTATTCGAGAAAGAGACAGCTTACATGGCTGAAAAGCCCCTTTTTACTAAAAACACAACGCCAAGGATTTTCTCATGTTAATTTAATCAAAAAATACACCAAAAAAAACAGAATTAAACTTCAGACAAATTTCAGACAATAACTCCCAAAATCCCGAAAGTAAAAGCTAAGGTTTTAAACTTTCTTACATAGCAGTCGTCCTTCTTATAGGACGGTATTTCTCACCATAACAATTTTTTCACCTCAATTAAATTTGATTTCTACTCAAGATCTTCCCATATATACTCAAAATTTGAAGACAAAAGGGTAAAATCACACTTTTTAGCATTTCTTATTTTTCGAAAGTAGCTCTATTTTAAGAAAATGGAAAAACCCTCCCTAGCAAATTTTTGTCTTGGTTTCTAAAAAATAACATAGAAATATAAATTCCAAATTGTTTTTGTTAGCTGTCTGAAAATTTGGGGCAAAATCATGTTTTTTTAGTATCTTTCTCAAAATAAACGGAAGTTTTATTACATTAACATGATGCCACCATCGGGTCAATCATCCATTTTCTTTCAAAATATATACTTGTTACATACAATAATCAAATTTGGCAAAGGTACCACCAAAATAATACGCATAAATCAGGGTTGACACTTGTCCTTAAGGCCGGAAGACACATAGGCAGCACTTTGTCCACTTGATGCGGTCTGTGCTGTTGATGTCTGTTGTTGTTGTGAAAAAGGTTAAAATTTGCCCTGTAATATCTGCATACTTTTGATGGATTTAACCAACTCGAAGTCATATATGCCACTTGGGATTCCCCACATTTTATGATGAAGGGTCAAAGGCACATCCCCAAGGTCAAGGTCTGTGAGGTCAAGTTTAAAGATAGGCTAAAATTTGACCTAAATTGAAAAGTTGAAGTTCAATTGGAACCAACCTTGATCATAGTGCAACATTGGATCCTCATTTGTTGATGCGGTTCAAGCTAGTCACTGCCAAGGGTCAAAGGTCACATGCCAAGGGTCCACGGTCATATGAGACCTATCTTTACAAACCGCAGAGGTCATCGACCCGCAGTCCGAGGACCGATGTATTTTTTCTCTTCTCACAAGAAATTCAAATGCGCAGTTATTACCCTATAAATCACACACAATCTTTGGTGCATGAGGGTTTCAAATATTCACGATACTCTAAAAACTTGGGGGTGAGCTCAAACTCCGAAACCTCCGTCGTGGTGTTTGGAAGTGGTCGTGCTGTGGACATCTTCGTGGGAAGTGAGCGGAGGTGACCCTCGCAAGGTCAACTCAGGGCTTGGAAAAAATGTGAATTTTCCCGGGAAGATAGTCGCATTTCTCACATATTTCCCACAATATCTGTATGTATAAATTTCCCACCACCAATTAATAGCCAAGTTTTCCCTCCAAATGACCGAACCTTTCCTCCTGGGAAGGAGGCTTCCCAAATTCCCACTTTTTCAATAGCCATGGTCATTTGTCTGTGTTTGAATATCACACTGTTAAATCTGTGGCTTTCCAGTAATGTGAACTTCCGGTCTACACTACGCCGTTTAGAATGGATGGAGATGGTCGGGGGGAGTAGTTCACAGAGTTTTGGCCATCGTGGTTGTAGCACAATTTGGAGTGAGTTAAGTTAATTGGATTAAAATTTTCACCTCCGGATTTTAAAAACCCTTGGAGTTTTGTGACCGTGTGAACATGGCTTAAGAAGTGACACCATTCTCTTTCCATTTCTCTCTCTTTCTTCAAAATGTATGCGAGGAATTCTACATCGAGTTTCTTGTCATTATGGGGGTAAGCAGACACATTGCAGAATAGATACTTCAAAGTACCTGGCCATGGTGTTATCTGAAGTCAGCACTTAAAAAAAGTCTTGACTGCACAATCGCACTTGGTCTTCTCACTGGGAGACTCCTCTTTTAGGTAAAATCTCTCAATGATCGATCCATTTTAGTGCTGGCGATCATTACTGTCACTTCCAAAGTTTGAGCCCTGTCCTGGTTGAAGTTTTCCAGGGAATTTTGAAAATTTGATCGTCATAGAGGCAAAAAAAAAAAACTCAGTGATGATTTAGTACTTTATTTATTTAGTGCTTTAGTTATTTTGTTATTATTATTTTTTGACTATTGAAGAGTTTTAAGCTCAAGGGGACCAAGCAGTGGTGGCCAAGGAAAGCCTAATTTAACGAGGCACTGAGTTTACATATAGTTATAAAACCTTGACGAAAATTCAATATGTTATCAAAAATCTTAAACAAACTTTGAAGCTTCTTGCAATTTCATTGGTACTGCCGTGTACGGCTTGTGCGTACCTCGTAAGTTGAGTTATTTTTAGCTTATTTCCACACGCGTTGCTGGTTTTTCATAGTGCAAGTCTATTTACGTTGCTGTGTGTTGGCATTAATGGATTCTAGATTCTTTTAGTGGGTATGGACATTATCTTATGGTGACCTTTTGGATCTTCATATTTTAAATATGGTTTAAGAATTAGAATAAAGGTATTGTTTTTAAGCTCTGTTGTGTATCGTTGTGTAATATAGCAAATATAGATTATTTTTTGATGCAGTTCCAAACTCGGCTGCAGTATTGTTGGCCGGCGGTTTGTGACGCCCTGCGGTCTTGTTTTCCTACTTAAAATAATGCGGTCAACATGTTATACACACAACGGTAACAACAGAGGCTATAAAACAGTACCTTTATCTTAAATATTTTCATCTCTAAAGATTTTTCATTCCAAGAGTGTGAGGACCTTGTGATTATTTTTAGTTTATTTCCGCAACTGTTGCTGCGTTTCATAAGTGTGAAGTCTATTTATTTGCATTGTGTGTTGGAATTCATGGATTCTTCGATTATTTTAGGGGGTATTACATCATCTTTTGCGTGACTTTTGGATCTTCATATTTTTAACTATGTTTAAGAATGAGGAATAAAGGTAGTGAGGGCACATGTGGTCCAGTGGATACAACGACGACTCATGACCCAAAGGTTCCTGGGTTCGAGTCAAGCTAAGGCCAATGTGTTGTGCTCTTGGGCAAGGCACTTTACTGCGCTTGCCTCCTCACCCAGGTGCTAAATGGGGAGCTGTTAGGAATATGTCCATTGAGCGCCGACCCCAAAGGTAGGAGTATGCTTTGGGGCAATTTGTAAGGCAGCTGTGCTGACATTTCTAGTGCAGCGGAATTAAATGTAAGGCGCTTGATACATTGGAAAGGCACTATATAAATGTCGACATGATTTATTTATTTGTTGGAGAATCAACTATACTGTTGGGGTGTTTCCCAATTTGTTATTGCAGGAAGAAGGCCCTCACTCCCTTGTTCGAAATATAATGCAAAAATAATTGTGCTGTTTGAAGTTTGTATTGATGATCTAAAAAATAATTCATATGTGATTCTGACTGGGACAATTTTGTATGATGTTGATAAATTGTATGATCTTCTTAAAAGGTGCTTGTTCGGATCGTCTTTTGGACCCCCACCCCACCCCCGTCCTGAAATTTTCAGCCGTTAAATCCATTTCTTTCTGAAGAGAGGTACCAAAAATGTTTTCATGGTTAACCATCAATATTTGGCACAGTAGTGAATAGGGCTTTACATATGCATTATTGCTCCTACCATTAAAAACCACAAGTTTGTTGCCCACAAAACTTGGTGGATGAGAGTATAAGTCCAAGCTCTGATATCAGTTAGAGAATATGACACACTTAAATCGAGAACATTGCCACCTTTTTAAATTTCCTGGTTTGCCCGATCTAAAAGTGGCAATTGTCCACTAGTTTACACTTGGCCTACTCAGGTTTCATTGAAATAACCAGTGAAATAACTTGTCTTTGTTAGTGTATATCTCAATCAGCTGGCACTATGTGGATGATCATGTCACCGAAACATGAGCTGAATTTTGTATTTGCTGCAATATGAAATTAAAAATTTTACTGTTTTTGTATCAAAGAAATAACTCTCAGCTGAAAGGTACTTTTCTTGATCCTAGCACCTCATTTTTGGTTTTTGGTTTACTAGATATTCCTGAGAAAAGGTTATTTTGGGGGTTATTTCCACTATTTAAGTTGATTCTGATAGTGCATTTTGATGTTACAGGCCACTGTATTGTAATTTCTGTCTGTTTACAGACAGAAATACAAAATTACAAATACGGTATATTCAAGAGCAGATCAAATTTGCACATAAGATAGGCACACATACTATACTTGGATCAATGGTTCAGGTGATATAAAAATCAAACTTATTTGAGGTAGGTCAAGGGGATGAGGCTGTATATCACGAATGCCCCTAACACCTCTTTGTACACAAAGGCAGCATTTATATACCTGCCACATGTTTTGATGGAGATCTCGATCACTTGAGCACAGTAAAGTGTAATCCTTTCAGATGGGAATTTTTGATTGGAAAACTTCCACAGTGCAAATGCAGGGAGGGTCAATTTTTAGGGACACTTGATATGTGAAATCTACATTGCCACCTTTAATGTTATGTGAAATGGAATGATACTTTCAAATGCATTTTTTTCCTGAGGCATTGTTTTACACTACAGAGTATTACATCAGAGGGTGTTTTGAAAACCAATCCAAATGGCTTGCAGTGTGCTACACTGTACCTGTACTAAACACATGTCAGTACTTAGCGAAAAAGTGTTCTAAAAGTTTAAGACCACAAGCACTTCATAATTAGGTATGAAAAGTCCCTACATACTAAGCTTTATGGATTAACAGTGAGCGTAAATTTCAGGGTTTTTATGTGTTAAGAATAGGTTTTTTGTGGGTTCACAGATAATATTGAGATGAAATTCCCAAAACTAGTGCAGGTGGGATGTCTCAAAACACCCTCGTATTTACACTGGGAATTAACAACTTGGGCACTTACTTCCTGTTTAGAGATACTCATATCACTTAGAGTGCTTCTGATATGATTACAAGTTACAGTCGTTTGATTAAACATTTAAAGGACATGAGGAGATTTCCAGAAAGAAGCGCCCCCCCAATTTTTTTCAAACCTGGGTTTTTGCATATGGGATGCTTCCAATGTATAGATCACACTGAAGTGCATAAGCCGAATTCGCCGTCTTGATGTAATAAAATGATGATTGTACTTCTGTCGTGCCGACAGAAGTCAAAGCACGGTGTTCTAGGGGGACAATTACGATAGTCGGCAAGTTCAAAACAAGGGTTTGCTGTTTTTTTGTACTTATTGTCCAATAAACCTCGGAATGTTCTTGGTAGGTGGTCTACAATCGTCTGTGCAATTTGCAGAGGGAAATTGTATCCTAAAAAAATCTCCTCCTGTACTTAACGGATGGTGACCTGATCAAGGTCCAACTTTTCATTATGATGGCCCCCTGGACTTGAACCAGCAACCTCTGTAATACTAGCATGGTGCTTTGCCAAATTGAGTAACAAGCCAGGGTTGGAAGAGAAGCGCTAGATATCATATGTAGGTGTTAGGTCCAAAAAGGTGTCCATCGCTTCATCGCTTTAGTGGATAGCATTAGAAGTATTACATAATTAGATCATATTTGTTTTGAAATGTTAACTATCTTCATTCTCCAAGCAGACAAGGATGAATATTTGGACTCTTTTGCTGGAGATGGCCAACGCATGCAATGTGTTGAAAAAAAAAACCCATGTGCACTTGGCCCGACTTCATATTAGCATGAGGCTCTTGCAGTGGCGTAACAGGCCTGCACGCTATGACGGGGGAAACAAATTTCCCAGTCTTGGGAAATTTTCCCTCTCAGGGGGGTCAAAAGGGCCAATTTGATACCAGTCAGAGGGCTAAAAACAGCTTGATTTAACATGATTTTTTGCACATGTTTTCCCGGCAAAGTGTCAGGGGAAGGCAACATGCTCCCCCACCCCGCATGTTACGCCACTGGGCTATGTCTGTTAAGCTAACAAGATAAGGTTGGCAGAGAAGCGATAGATTTCATAGGTGTTAGGTCCGAAAGGTGTCCATCGCTTTCCTAGCATATAGTAAAATTTCAAATCATATTATGTAAATATACCGTCTGATGCTGTCCGCGAGGAAAGCGATGGACACCTGCAATTCTAAAGTTAGCGCCTGCATTTCTTGGGCAAGAAAGCACGCACAGGACCTTACCCTCTAACTTGAGCTCGACAGAGTATAGTGTATATATCCAATTTACAGAATTTCCTTTTTGTTTATAGTGCAATAGATAGTCATAAGAATGCAAGAACGTCAAAGTGCAATAGCTGACAATTGTCAGAAATTCCCATCAAACATAATGTATTCCCCGGTTTGGTCAGTGGCTCTAAATGGGTTTTCAGGCAACACAGATGCTTGAAGAATCATTCAACGGCCACTGAATCAAGTGAAGATAAATTAAAGTATCCTTTACATGGCAGCACACAGATTGCAGCACATCACCAAGGCAGCTATTGCACGTACTTGCCTCACAGGACGAATAACAAAAATTTCAATTGTTACTGATAAGCATTGTATGGCAAATGTTTTCTATCAAAGTTGTACAAAAGAGTGCTGCCAGGGAATGGCTAAAAGTACATAGTAAACAGTTTTCTTTAGCTTCTGGGGTTTTGCCTAAAAACCTCCACCAACATGTGGTTGCCTCCAGAGTCTTGCTATTGTGTGCTCCTCTTCTACAAAATCCTCCATGATATGGAAACTTTCATAACTGTAAGATGTCATTAGCTCAGATATGGAGAAGGGTAGACTGATAAGTAATGCCATGCCACAGGTAAAGAGATGGGTGGATCAGCAACTTTTAGTTATAAGGATGGATAGCAAATATGTTTCATGTTTGGGTCATTCATAGTCCAGCAGTGGGAAGCTGATTTTGGCATGAGATCACAATCTCTGTTAAGTATTTTTTACAAGTATTATATTCCTGAAAGGGTCTACAATGGAACCAAGGTGGATGTAAAATTGCACCCTGGGCAATTTGAGAAATCCAAGATTTTTTTTTTTTTTTTTTAAAAACTCAAATATTGCATTTTACACGACAGGCCAACCCACAAATACAAGGTTACTTCGTGTTTCTATGCTAAATTGTTATAATATAATAAATAATGACATTTATAAAGTGCCAGACTCCGGCCCAAATGTCGCCTCACTGCGTAAAAACAAGCAAAAGCGCAACAATGACAAGGAATAAACACAAAATAATAAGATAAATCCACAAAAAAAACCACTAAAATCTGAATGCATTGTTGACCAAATGGGTTTTCAAATGATGTCTTAAAGCTACTAATTGTTGTACAGTTCTTAGTATGAAGAGGGAGCTTATCACAAGTTCTGGGTGCACAGATGGCAAAAGCATGATCACCAAATTAGTTATGAGATATGCGTCGTGTAGCAGTTGAAGATTAGATGAGCGAAGTCCCGTACGTTGTGATTTGTAATTAAGCAGTAGATCAGATTAAATATGGCGGAGCAAGGTCCATATGAAGGAACTTAAAAACTAACAGGAGAATTTTAAACTCAATGCGCTCTTTTACTGGTAAACAATGTAAATCAATGAGAAGGTGGTGTATATGAAAATGTTATGAGACGAGCGGATCAGACATGCAGCAGTGTTTTGAAGACGTTGCAGGCGATGAACCTGATTTTGTGGGTTAGACGACATGAGGGAGTTGCACATATCCAAACGTGTGATGCAACAGAGAGTGAACCAGAAGTGGAAGCAGCATATGTGGTTGAGAGGTATTTTTCCGTATTCTCCCCTAATGTGGATTTGGTGGTAGCCAGTTTAAGTACGGAATGAGATGGTGTTCATTGACATGTCCGAGTTTATGATAAAACCCAAATGCGAGCTTCAGTGGATGACGGAATTGTGGAATCACCTATAAAGTAGTTCGCCACAATGACATTTTTAGATATTTTGATGCTGGAGCCAATGATAAGGAACTCAGTCTTACCTATCCTTTAGTTTGAGAAAATTTTCACGCATCCGACCTCTATTTCAGGTATGCACGCTTAATTTTAGAAATTGCTACAATCATAGTTTAAACTGGTTTAAAGGCAAGATAAATTGGTGTGTCATAGCATATTGATTGAAATTGGGACCCTATTTCCGATACATTGCCATGGGGTAAGTATAGATGGTGAACCATCGGTCAAGGACCGATCCCTGTGGGAGGCCAAGTCCAGTAAAACCGCGGCGGACTTAGATGTTTCCAATGACAACACGCTGGGATCGGTTGACTGAGATAGATCTTGACCAGGACAATGCGTTTCCATTCAGGCCAATGAATGTTGAAGACGGTTCAGCATGATTTGATGGTCGACCGTGTCAAATGCGGCTGATAAATCTAGGAGAATGTATGTTTTGGGTAGGAAACTTAAAAATGCAAGCCCCCCCCCAATGAATATTTAGAGTCAACGCTTGAATAATTAGTGAAATCCAAGATGGCCACCATTTTAAAGTAGGAAATCACAAATGCACTTTTTCATTGAGAGTGCAACCAAAATACAAGTCCTAAAATGCAAGTTGACTGTTATTTCCCTTGCCGTAATATGTATTGGAAATATAAAATACTAAATTTTAATTGGTCACATTCGCTAATAAAAGATATTCAAGATGGCCACCGCTGAATGTTTAAAGACGATGATTTCGTAAAATAATTTACGAAATGACAAATGCAGGCAAGAGCATTTCTTAACATTACTCGGGGGGGTGTATTTTTAAGCACTCGAACACTATAAGCCCTAGTAATAACCATTGTTGTAGAGATAATACCGGTACTACTAGTTGTTGTCAAATTTGATATGCCAACCAGATCAATGTCACACCTATACATGACATTATGGTCCATAGGTTCTCATTCTTGTCGTTTTCTTATCCACTTGCGTACTTGTTTGTTTTCTCATTTCGACATTCCGTTTCTCCATGGCATGAAAAAAGAGAGGGAAAAGTCATATTTGCAGAGACACATCACACCTCGGGAACACATGGCTTGAGGATGCGTGCCTTTGTAGACGACACAACTGATACAGCTTTGAAACATGTTGTAGATGCTATCACGGAGGGTAGAAATCACATATGGTGGAATTCTATTGAATTATACAAAGAAATATCAATCACATCTAGGCACTGCATTAAATCTTCCACAACTCATCATTGAACTTCAAAGAGAGTTTGATGGAGATCTTATAGTTCTAGCTATCATCACCAGGTTATGCAAGTCTTAGCATTCTGCAATAATGCCATTGCATCTTTGAAGTTAGTGAAAGATGATGCATTTGATGACGTTGATGGTAGCATTCGACAGAGTTGCAAAACAGGTGGTGAAAGAGTGCAAAGATTTTCTTGGATAGTCCCAAAAGTACAAGATCCATATCGACAATGACTCAGCTGCTGAATCCATCTCAAACACATTAAAGGACTTATTATCTGCTGTGTCACCAAAGTTGGATAAGTCTTTGCCAGCTCTGATAATTGGAAACATTGTCACCAAGGTTGTGAGGAATCGACCAATGGCTCTTCAGGTAGCATTGGGTGTCTTGCTCAGGGACTCCAAGATGATGAATAAACCCACATGTTTGCCTATCATGTAACCTGTAGCTATGATGAAGTTTTGCGCTTCAAGAAGTCAGCTGCGGTAGCAGAGGCAGTTGATATCCGTAAACAAGGAATCACAGAAGCAGACCAGGGCTTAGTTCAAGTTGTCGCTGACAACTTTGATGCTGAGATCAGCTCACCAAATGGGAAAGTGTCAACTCATTCCCTTGTCATGATATTCATGCAGCCTTCAACTGAGTTAGAAATGGATAGAAACAAAACTGCCAAGCGACTCAAAAAGGAAGAGATGAATCAGCAAAAAGTAGATGAGCAGGATGAGGATGATGATGATGATGATGACTTTATACAATACCGTGGTCTAAAGAATCCAAAGATGCCTCAGGTGCCAGGTTCAGTCCTTCCACCAGATCTCAAAATGCATCAGGATGTATCACGAAGGAGAGTTGATGAGAATGAATTCGCCTTTTTCAACGATGTCATCCGCAACGAAATCTGTCCAGAATTTAATGGCTACAACACCAGAATTTCTTGTGAGTAGGAACATTCAATGAAACCTAAGACCACCGTTGTGTATCTTCCTGTAATTGATAGGCCACCAGCAGATACAGGGACAATGATGACAGCTATGTTGAAGGCAAAATGGGTATCAGAGAGTGTGGGACAAGAATATGTAATATTCACAGCTGTTCAGCAGCTATACCGGGTTGCACTTCATGCCACTTGGGAGAATCCAGCTAGGTTCAGCAATGTATACTTAAGGCTTGTCAAGTCCATGAGGCCTGAGTTTATTGAACCAATTGATCTGTTGTTTTTTTCTGCACACGCAAACCCCCTAGAGGGAATTTAACAATGCAGTAAACAGGGAAAATGACTGAGGTCAATTACAAGGGTCATTTACACAAGGGCAGAGATCACTCTGTAGTCCAGCTCCAGCAAATTGTTTGCATTTCTAACTGGATCGAATGGGAACATTTAGATGAAAGAAATCCAATGGTACTACATTCCCGGGACGACTTCTTATCGTGTCCAAACACTGTGGTTCTCAAATATGATCCAGCCAGAGAGGGTTACAACGTCTGGCTGCTTCACTGAATTCCATAAGGTCCTTGTTTGTGCATTGTTGCTCCAGCAGAAGGCAGACCAAGAGATGTTCCATTGTCTGTGGTGCTGTTCCACAACCACAGGTAGTGTCCTGATCTGCTTCCAGGTAGCCCCCACTTCTGCAAGGAAAAAACCTTAGATCGGCCAATTCTGGTTCTCAATCTGTTGAAGCATCGCCATTCAGCCCATGAGGAGTCAGCTCCAGGTGGGAGATGCTCACCGGGTTCAATACCAATAGACGTTACTTGGTTAATGGCAAGTCTTTCTTTCCACAAGGCGACTCTCTTCAGCTCCTTAGAGACTGTTTCAAGGTTGGACTTTGCTTAAGAAACTACTAGATTTAAGGCGGTTGGCAGCAGGTATCTGTCCAGACATAGGGTGCTTCACATTAGATACTTGGCAGCTACACTCTCGCTACGCTACGATAGATGTCTGGTGGAGCAATTCCTGCTAGGATGTATAAGTTTTCTGTTGGTGTTGGACGGAGGATTCCTGTGAAAAGCCGGCAGGAGGCATTTAATGCTGAATCAAGCTTCTTGGCATTGGTTGATCTTTCCCATACAGGGCAAGCATACTCTGCACATGAGTAGCACAGGGCAAAAGCCGTCGATCTTAGGGTATGTTGGCGAGCACCCCATCTTGTGCCAGTGAGTTTGTTCAAGGTGTTATTGCGTGAACATACTTTACTCTTCGTCTTCTCGATGTGGGTCTTATAAGAGAGAGTGCGGTCCAAGGTAACTCCTACAGGGTTATCATAGTGCTCCAGGGGTGTACCAGGTAACTTTAAGCTGACGTTTGGCTTCACGGTTGCGTAGATGGAAAGCACACACCTGTGTCTTAGATGGATTTGCACCTAGGTGGTTTTCCTCATAATAAGGAGTGAGTTCATCCAAAGCTTTGGAGAGGCTCCCGGGACTACATTCTACACTTATTTACCACATTCTTGCTTTTTTGAGACATGATTCTTAAAAAACACCAAAAGCACAGTAACGTGCCTTCTTTTGCTGTAAAATTCTACATTTTAGTATGACAAAGTGAGACATGCATGCTTATGCATGACATTAGGTATGTAAGCAGGATTAATTTTGATCACATAACATACATCCAGCAATTTGCCATTTTATCCAGTATGTTTTTGGCTATAATCCCGGGGGGACACTCCCATCTTGGAAGGCACGAATATGTAACGCTGTTAAGACCCCCGTTTTTCGGCATCGTTGTCACCAAAAGACCCCATATTTTGTGAGAATTTAAAGGGGGATGGTCCGATTTAAATATATAAAGTTTTCATCTTGATAGAATAGTCTTGACCCAAAAACCCCATCTGTGAAATTTCGCGCCGATATTTCAATCCGTTTTGATGTGGCAGCTAGAAACGTGATTTTGTAAGCCCCCTAGAGTACTGTGTTAAACTAATATTGGTCGACCAAAATGGAGTACACTTTCACTCATAACTCCCAAACCAAACATCATTTGGCCCTAAGATTTCACAGGGTAAATGAGAAAAATAGTAGCTTGCTTCTGATACCAAAATTTCGACCACTTCGGTAAATCTGAGTTTCTGGGGACGAGGCTATTAGCGATCGGGCCATGGACCTTTAACAACTGTCACCCAAAGACCCATATGGGGGGGGGGGGGGTGGGCATTATCACCTAAAGACCTATTTTTTAGAAAATTTTGCAAAAATCTCACCCAAAGACCCCATTTTTCGAAAATTTTGCAAACTTGTTAATCAGAAAGCCTGCCCTATTTTGGGTCAAGTTGGCTGTCTCTCACCCAAAGACCCTATTTTTTCAGTCCTCTGTCACCGAATGCCCCTGGGTTCGGAAGTGCGAGCCTTACCCCCATATCCATTTCATATGTGAGCGCCCCTTCCCCCGGGGCTATAATGGACAAAATTTGCCCAATTTTTCTAATTTACATCCATCTTAATTATATTGTATACCTATTAGAGATATATAATCAGATGAGAAAAATGCTATAACATGTATTTTGGGTTGATCTCTCTGTGAAAAGTGCATTTTTGGGTATTTCTGCTGTAAAATGGTGGCCATCTTGGATTTATCAAATTAATCAAGCGTGGCTTCCAAGATACATTATAATTTACATTTACTACCTCAAACATGAATGATTATAAAAAAAAACAATTACCAAGCATTTTGGGGGTGCTTTGTCCATGGAAACTGCAATTTTTGATTTTTAACAGTGAAATGGCGGCCATCTTGGATTTCTCAAATTGCCCAAGGGTGGCAATTTTACACCCACCTGGATTCTATTATATACCTTTCAAAGAGTTATAATCAGCTGAGAAAAAACTTAAACAGAGATTTTCATCTACTCCTCCTCCGCTGCTGGACTATCAGGGGTCACTTAGGGACATTCTATTGCTTTCTTATTCTTTGAACACATAATCGGATAACCTGTTTTGGATTACTGTCCCTATTTTTGGTATATTCTTGGGTAGTGGTTCAAACATCCAGCTGCACACCCCCCTTCCCAAACCAAAAGTGAGAACCCTCCCCCCCCCCCCCCCTTCCCTGGGTTATTGATCAGCCTAGTGGCATTCATCTAGCAGTTTCACAAGATATCATTCATGTTTTAATACATTTTTAATGTCTTCCAATATCATGGTATTCTTTCAATAAAGTCAATATTCCTACAAAGTCAATATTCCTGTGTACTTTGGCCTCCTTGCTTCATTTTTTGCACAGTTGCAGTTTGCTAAAACTTGTATACTCCAGGGGTGATTTTTTTTTTAGGGGGGGGCTGCAAAAAAATCTGCAAAGCATTCTGGGATTGAGTTGGCAGCTATACTTTGTCTCGTCTGAAGTATGAAGTGGCGACGCGCGCGTATACCCCGTGCCGCCTTTCAGTTGCAGTGCGCTTGTACTTCGCCCATGCGCGCGATGAAAGTCGGTTCAATGTATACGCCCGCGTCGCTACTTCATACTTCGAGCTGGACAGAGTATAGTTCCCCTCTGCTATAACTATACTAGATTCCAGTTGATAGTGGAATAGCCTCTACTTTTTTGTAGGTGGAGGTATGAATTGAGGGGATTAGTATATAAAAACTTTAGTCCGTGTATGTGTGGTATGATGTGCGCTATAGCCATGATATAGCCAACCCTGAGCGTTTGGGCCATTCACAGTTCTAATCAATGGTCAAAGCATAAACCCTGGAATGTTCAAAGAAAGTGCAAACTAAATCCAGGAATAGTTTCAGTGAAAGCAGGTGAAAGCTGATTTTATGAGTAGTGAAGAAAAAAGTTCTGCATTGTAACACACAGATGACTGAAGCCTTCTAAAATTATGATATGTTGTTGGTAGTCAATGTTTTAAAACCAATTCTGGGGTAGACACACTATGCTTCACATAGTATAAAGTACAAAGTATTGACTGGACGAACAACGTAACTTTATTTGTAGTTGGCCAGTTTCTTTCAATCCGATCTCTTTTGTATTGCGAGAAAGAAATCGAAGATTTTCTGGGTATTTCTGTCCCCTATTTTGAGTAATGGACAAAGTCCAAACTCCGCCCATAACTCTACCATCAATTGGAATCTACTATAGCAGACTTGAGACAACAGATAAGGCCATATTCGCTTACAGATTATTTATTTTCATATTTTTTGCTTTGATTACCAAACTTGGTTAGAAGAACCACAGACTTATTTTATATTGAACACAAGATTAATTTATTTGGAGATGAAAAATATTTGGTTCATGAATAATTGAAATGTCTAAAACATGAAGTTAAGCACAATTGCACACAGGGACCTACGCAAGATTTATTTAGGGGTGCAGGACTTTTTAAAAAAAATGCCTTTTGGAGGGTAAAAGTCGACCTAACCCTCTAAAAATTGCCTTTTTTAATTTTTGAATGTGGGCTTTTTAAAATGTTACCTTTTTATATAAAAAAAGTTAGCAAAAAAGTGGATCTTTTTGCCTTTTTTTATATGACCTTGAACATATTTTGGCAGTGGCGTAACGGGCCTGCCCGCTCTGAGGGGGCAAATTTCCCAGTCTTGGGAAATTTTCCCTCTCAGGGGGGTCAAAAGGCCAATTTTTCCCGGTCAGCGGGCTAAAAACGGCTGATTTAGCATGATTAGCATGATTTTTGCACATTTTTCCTGCCCCCCTGCAACCCTGCCTGTTACGCCACTGTATTTTGGTTACAACATTTTGTCTTATACTTTGTAGATGGGACAAACCATACATTTTCCAAGTCATTGGGACAGAACAAAACTGTTGACATACATTTTAACACAATCTGAGCACTTCAAACTCGTGAATCCTGTATAAAAATTCTCTTAGTGAAGACAGGAGAATTGTTTTGGTAAACCATACAAGTTTATTGCAGTCAATATAAACAAGAGCATGAATGAGGCGCTCAGTGGAAAATTGCTATCCAAGTATTTGCAAATGCGGCCAATCTTATAAAACCAAAGAAGCTTCCGACATATTTTATGAACCGGGGTACTTTTTAGCTGCAAGGTGTCATCAAGCAATGCCTAGGGTCCTTGCTGAATGAGCCATAAATGTTTGGAGCCCCAATGCAGAATGGGGTAACATGGAGCAGTTTCTGAATTTTTAAATGAAAGTGAATGATTTCAGTTTTGTGAGTCATGTAACAATGAGTTTATTTTGAATTGCCCAGGAGCAGACATCAGCACATACATGATTCTAGCAGTTGACACAAGCTGAGAATGGTGAGTTGATATCAAAGTCAGATACAGTTAGTGTCATCAGCATAATGATGTGATGGGTATCATGGTGAGCATTGATGATATCACTCAGTTGAGCACTATACATGATAAAATGCAATGGTCCTTTAACAGAACCTTGGTGAACACCCCAGGAAGTGGAAAGGTTCCGAGATGGAATCACCAATAACAATGGCTTGTTTGCGACTATCGAGATAAGAGATACACAATTGCCCATTTCCCCCACCAGCTCCTAATGAACTCAACTTTTTGTACATTGGTCTGTGGAGAAGGACCAAAATTTGCCCCCTCAGAAATGCCTTGTCACCCATTCTACCACCCACCCCCCTTTGGCAAAGGTCTGGTTACGACCCTGCGCACTGCCCCTGCCCTAGATCCAATGCTGCATGGCTGGGATCGTACCCAGGATCGCGCACCCCCAAGCTGCAAGATAAAAAAAAATAAGTTTGGCCCCCCTATTAACATTCCTGTTCTACAAAGAACTCCCCCCTAAAATCATTGTTTGTTAAGTATTAAAGGGATAACAGTGATAAAGCTGTAAAGAATAAAAAAATGTGGAAATGCATTCTATTTTAGCTTATAAATCAAGAATGTACCACTCATTTAATTACTACTTTAAAAACATGTCCCATGAATACAAATGACGTATTACATTGATTCCGCCATGCGCTATATGAACTATGACGTTGTGCAGTTGCACTTGACGGAGTACCCTCATTTGCATCCATGGGACTTCTATAGAACGTCATACCAAAACCTAAAAGCGCCTCAAAACAAGCCAAGTGGAAAACTCCCTATGATTACAATATGCTCATCCACCAAGACACCGAATCGTGATTTTTCACTTAAACTGCATTGAATGAACTGATCTTGTTGTGATCTGGTAGACATCCTACCCAAAAACCAAGGGGTGTATTTCTATATAAAAAAAAAAAAACCTTGGTGAATGAAAGCTACTTAATTGTGCCAAGGGAATTGAGATTTTACTAGCTCATGTGACTATCACTATTAAACCCAGAAATAACCCAGGAGCTAGCACACATTTGATAACACATCTCAAGTACAAAGGTTTGAGTGATTAACTATGTTGACAGACTGACAGGAACCCATGAAACATGATTCTTAAGTGCCGCAAGTGGTGCCTAAGGAGAGGGGGCCAAAACAACGTTTGTACAGAGGTCCAAAATTTGTAAATCTGCTTGCAATTCATGTTCAAAAAGCACACCATCTTATGTGTCTAACCATACGGATAGAAAGGTATAGTTTGTAATATGTACAGCGTAAAGTTTCAGAGAGTTATTGGCTAAAAAAACAGCAAAAATCAATAAAAAGGGTCAAGTACGTTGTACAGGGGTCAAATTTTAAAATTGCTCTGATGTGGATCAAAAAAGGTGCAAATTATTGTGGAGCTCATAGGATTAAATTAAGGAAGAATAGTTTTGAGTGTCTCAAAGGCTTGCGTAAGAAAGTAGGGGGGTAACAAGATCAGCCCCATGAATGCAATGGACGTTGACCTTTTGCCCCCTACATCGGAAACTTAAGCATTAAGACAGTCAAAAATTTCCTTATTTACTCCTATGAACTCCACCAATTAATAATTTGCACCTTTTTTATCCAAATCGGAGAAACTTAAAATTTGACCCCTGTTGTACAAACTGAAATTGACACTTATATTGATTTTGCTGTTTGTTGAGCCCTATAACTTTGAAACTTTAGCTGTCACCATATTACAAACTATACCTTTCTAAATCATGGTTAGGACACATAGAGGTATGCTTTTCAACATGATTTGATCAATTTACAAATTTGACCCCTGTACAAACTTTGTTTTGGCCCGCCTCTCCTTAAGGCACCACTTGCGGCACTTACGAATCACGTTTCAGGGGTTCCGGTCAGTCTGTAACATATAATCACTTCAAACCTTTTGTACTTGAGATGTGTTACAATTGTGGCTTAGCTCCACGGACTATATCGGCGAGGTGAACGCCACTGTGAACATTATAAGGGGGGGGACTCACTGACATCATGCACACAACAGTGGCACAGTACAGACATGACAGAACACTGACCCTTATAGACCAGTTTAAACAGCAATGTTTGTAAACATGTAGGGCCTGGTATTTGAAATAGGTCGGCAGGACTGTTACACACTGGGCAATTGTATTGTTAGACTAGAGTTTTAATACCATGGGCCAAAACGACTCAGGCATGGATTGGCAGTCAACAAAAGAAAGTGACGTAGGATGTTAACTGGTCTATACAGTCGATCAGTGGCACAGAGTTTATAAACAATTGCACGTGACTTTCCCCATTCTGAATTAGCATACGGTGCCCTGCGCCTTGGGCATCGCTTCATGGTTCAGATTGTGAATGGTGAGAGCCCAAAGTCACAGTGAACCAGCGTACAGCGTGATCAGCTGTGTGTTTGTTACATTTGACCGGTTCGGCTGAGCAGAATTTGATGTGTAATTTATAACAGAGTGAAATAAACATGTAAAATTAAAATGCTGACTTAAGTGTGATATAGATAATTTACTAATTAATAAAATATTATTAGAATCAAATTTTGAAGGTGGGGTATAACAAATAGTTCAGAATTGATTCAAAAATACAAAAAATTACGAACGTCGTAGTGACGTGAACTAACCGTTTCTATTCATGTAGGTCAGTCAACGAGCAAAGCCCTAGCATAACAAACTCATTGTGCATAACCATTCGCGGGCATAACCAAGGGCAATCAATAACAGGACAACAACACGGCGGACTGTATTGGCGACATCATCAGCTGGAACTACTTAATTGAGACACTTGACAAAGACGATTCACAGTCACAGATTTGTTGACATGGTCGAAATTTACACACTATTCCGACGTAAATACGGTACGTTTTTTTTTTTTTTTGTGTGGAAGTTTATTCTGTTCTGTGATGATGGTGAATCAATGAGGAGCATACAAAATTTAGTAGTGCAGACTGTCGTGTCCATGTGTTTTGAAATCACCTTGACCATCCAGAACAGTCTGCTGTTGGTGCCAATCTCTATTTCACCTTGAGTTTTTGTGGTTGGTCGCTAGGTTCAATAATTTCATGACAAAATCTTAAATTCCACTTAAAGGCACTATCACGTGATTTGATAACTCAGAAAATGAAAAAATCTCAAAATTCAGGTTTTTTGCTTTATGTAACAAGTACAAGTATCCGAACATACCCTGCAAATGATAAGACCCGGAGGCAACCCTAATAAGGACAAAATTCAAAATTTTAGTCATGTACTGTCCGAACGGACACTTACCTACAACACGTCATTGAATGGAAGGAATCGATTTTGACACTACGACTGTTTTTTTCCTTTTTTATAAATTTTTTCCGTTCTAAAAAGTAACTTATGAGAATCTAAGAACTTATCCTTCACTTTTAGTATTCTGTGGGGTCGGTTGCGTTTGTTGATTTGGCACACTTCCCTGCGACGGCGTGAAACGTATTATGACCATCTTTGGAGTACTTACTGGAAGTTTTCCCTGTATTTAAACAATTTCCTTGATATACGCAATCAGGATATAACTACGATGACATTATATGTAAATAAGAAATCATTTCTCAGTGATTAATTTTGCTGCTGTGTCAAGCAATGATTTTTTTTACCTCTTCACTCCAAAAGGTAATCTTTTCACCAATCACTCCAGGAGTACTGGAAGAGCTGTAAATTGACCAATCAGCAGCAGAATTCCAATTTGTGACATGACAACACCGGCCGACAGAATTCCTGAAATATTAAATATTAAAAAAAAAAAAAAAAAAAACTGATAGTGTCTTTAACCACCCTTATTCAGGTGCATTATCCTTGCGTAATAGCTTCGACACGTCGTACTGGGGGCCCCAAAAAAAGTATGGAGGTTTAGTTTATGTGTTTCGGTTCACTGATTTCATGTCAAGAAATTGCCACCAGTTTTTTGTTCACAAATCCTTGTCATGTGTTCCCTGTTAACTCATGTATGCAAAACCAAAGAAAGATATCTTTGGCAAAACACACAAGCGCCTAGCTTTCATATTTCAGTGAGCCCAATAACACCTACTGTCCATTCATTACTTTAAGACCCTCGGTTTTTAATTACTATTTAGAGAAGGAATTGTTGTCGGGAAAAAAATTGTGAAAGAAAAGTTGTGTAATTCACTAAATTAACTCACAATCTTGATTTTGAAGGTTCCATGCTTGTGTGAAAGTAATTTCGTTCACACCCAATTCCTTTCATTGCAAGGAATTCAAGCAGTCGAATATTTGTAATGATCGTAAACTTTTTCATGAATGTTCCATTTCTAATATGGCAACCGGTATATACACGACGGTCGTGTACCCAACTAGCAAATCGGTACATACACGACCGTCACGGTCGTGTACCCAACTAGCAAATCGGTATATACACGACGGTCGTTACGGCGGTTTCCAGTGCGGCCGTATATACACGACGGTCGTCCACGTATAAACCAGCGCGGTATATACACGACGGTTGTTGCAAAGCATGACGGTTGAAGTTTAATAGGCTATGGGTAGTCAAAATACAATTTTTAAGTGCTTCCTAAGGTCTGGCGGGAGTTGGGTCCTCACTATACCCCGTGTTCGGCTGTGCTATCCCTAAAAAACCACAAAGGATCAAGACTAGCTAGAGGTTAGTGGGAACTTGATAAAATTGCCTAAAACTGAGTATCGAGAGCGGGAAATGTTTGGAAATTCACCACTCAAAATGTGGGCGTGTGTTGGTGGGAGCCAGGGGGTGGCTCACCCCCCCCCCCCCCCCCCCCCCCCCCCCCGAAAGTGTCAAAATTTTGGAAAAACAGTGGGTTTAAGCAATAAATTGTATAAAAATTAGGTTTTTTTACCTATATGAGGCCATGTAATGTAATGTTTCGCCCCTCCTATGATTTTCGCCCCTCCAGGACTATTTGATTTTAGGCCTACCATGGTGCCTCCAGGGAAGGGAGGTGGGAGCCCGGGGTGGGAGTTAAGGGTACCTGAAAATCTTGTCATGATTTGCCATCTAAATGGAATTGTTGGCCACCCCTTCTTGTTTACCTATTTTACCTTTTCTTTTAATAGGCCTATAATTTATTTTTGACATTCTTGGCTAAGGGACGGTCCACTGACCCTTGTTTGGGGAGGGGCTGATGCAATTGGGGTGCTCCGAAATGTTTGGGGGTGGGGAGAGCTTAAAAAATAACCTGGATTTTCTCAAATCTAGCCACCGTACAGGGGTACCTGTAATTTAAAGGGGGAGGGACCTCTCAAAAATAATTTAAGGCCCAGACCCGGGGGGGGGCATTTGTATTCAAAAGTGGATATGATGCATGAACATGGACTTTCAAAATGCACCATAAACACATATTTTTACCGACTAAAACAAGCTAAAACATACCCTAAACAAGTATTTTTATCGGCCCTCAATAAGCAATGCATTGTGTCATTAATATACCCTTTATTATATTGCTTTGCTTTACTTACGAAGTTCCGATTACAATATATTTGGTGATTTTTATCCTGCTTAATGAGATAGCCTAAACACGTACATCACAATTCAGGGTTAAGAAAAAAACATGCCCTTTTTTCCATGTTTTGCTGTTTTTCTTAGACCCAAGATAGGATCTAAATATGTAAATAAAGAAGGCTTATAGTAGGATTTTTTATTCCTGTCAGTTCATTAAAAGTTTTTGGGGCGTGTCGACGATTCCATTTGTTCTGAGAGGCTGTATACTTTACCCAATCACTATAATAGAAATTCGATGTCACATACCGGATAAGATTAATGCCATAATTAAAAAATGTCCCTTTTCTCACGAAGAAAATATTACAAGGCAAATGCACTGAATAAATTCCAAACACCAAACTTGAACAAATTCTGAAGCATTCAACATGAGAAAATGATATCAATAATTTATTCTTACTCACCAATTGAAAGTTCTTTTACGTCACTAAGGAATACTAGAAAATCTGATACGTTTAAATTTATTCATCTTGTTCCAGAAATAATATTTGACAGTTTGGTCCAATCATTTAAAAAGTAGCTTAGAGTTTTGGTCACACTGTAAAAAATTACAGTGCAATTTACAGGAAAATACTGTAAAAACTTCCCAAAACTTGCAGACAGG